>BLKR01009336.1:0-129016 GCA_011170035.1 Teleogryllus occipitalis
CGCCTACACCACTGCGGAAAGGGATTGATGCACGGCGGCGGCGGTGCTTTGAGCGGCGAATCGCCCGCTCTCTGCGCCCCGCCACTGGCTTCTCTCTGCCGCGGAAAAACGCGGAACAGAACAAACCCAGCTCCACGCACCGCTTCCTCGCCAGGCGGAAGCTTCATTAAACCAACGCTAGGAGCGCGGGCGCGCGCTCGACAAGTGAATGCCGCTGATCTCGCCGCTCGGTTGGCTGACTGGCCGGGCGGCGTACCCTCCTGCATGAGGGATTTACGCTCTGTTTGATTATCTAATTAACAAATGGCAAATGAATAAGGCAGGTATGATGACCAATTCAAACATCTGATGGAACATGGATGGTAAAGCTTGCAATGGCTGTTCTTTTTATAGTTCATACTCTCTGCGTTTGGGAACAAATGTAATGCAGGATTGGAAAGGGACATAAAAAGGACATGTAAATGGTTATTGCTGCACTGTTATGTGCGATTGAGCTACAAATACAATACTTTTTAGCTTGCTGTAAAAAGAAAGACGATTAAAACTTTAAATATATGGTGTGGTTCATAATCACATGCAAATGCGTATTTTATCAAATGCTTATTTTACAGAAAATCGAAGTTTTGAATGATGGATATATTTTACAGGAAAACAAAAACGAAAGTGAATAATGAAACGAATATTTTGTAAAGCTTGCTGTTCGTGTGTAAAACGTGTCACATGGGAAGAACACCAAAAGAGAATTTCTTATTCGTAAATGCCGAACCTTACAGTTAAAGAAAATACTAATAAATGTATTCAAAAGCGTCTTTATAAAGTGTCCTAGAAATAGCAAAAGGTTTTATTCCTTAAACAAAGTTAGTAATATATTTTACAGATTGTAATTATTAACACTGTATTTTTTGCATTAGATGAAATGATAGGATACAAAAGGACTCCTTCAGTAGAACACTTAAATGATTTAACTGATCGCTTTTATAAAGACACTTTCCTTCAGAATTTTTAATAATGATTTAAACTGTCCATTTTTCTGATCTGAATCTTCACTGAGATGACTGTGACATTAAACACTTCGACTTATAAGCTTCAGAAAATTTCACCACCACAACATTTTACGTGAGGAACATGAAGTCTCCCGCTGAGGAGAGAGTAAATGCATCAGCAAAGGGAGCAAGAAGCTAAAGCAGCCCACATGAGCGGCTAGATGCGTCACGTAACTCGTTTACCTGTGGAGAGTGGTTACTGGTGGCTAAACGAGTTTGCGGGCTCGAGGCGATGACGAGTAGCTGGTGGAGTTGGTGACGAAAACGGAGGCGGATGCTGTGAGGATGGTGGGGGCGAGGCGGGGTTGGAGTCGGTGTCGGTGGCAGGAGCAAGAAGAGGCACAAACGACAGTGAAGTCGAGAGCGGAAATAGAAACAAAGTTGGAGACGGAGATAAAGGTGAAATGGAGTGAATAAGCAGAGTCGATTGCGTGGGCGGAGAAAGATATATTGATGTTTCCAAGCACTTCAACTTTTATGGTCAATACTCCCGTTAGATTTATGTTTCAATATCGAGAGATGGCGGTGTTTCTCCTCCACTGGCAAGTGATATCCGGCGCAGACATACACGTCGGCACGCAGGGGATTTCCCTTTTAAAGTTTATCCCCCCAGCAGGCAGGGCACCGCTCCAGCTGGGACAAGTCTTAAACTCACAACTTGTTACTCGTCATGTAGTAATGTAACGCATAAGTAAGTGCAAGTATGCGAGTGTGAAGAGAGGAGAGAACAAGGAAGAGGAAGGAAAAATCGTGCGCGGTCCGTGGTCCAGTTCTTAGGGTACTACACCGGGTTTCGCCTGATACTGATTGGAAAAGGCACGGAATACTCCCGTTCAAACCAGCCGGGCGCTAGAATTCTTCTCCAGGCAACGGCTTGGGAGTCGACCTAGCGTTGTAACTAGTTTCGCAAGCCACTGTCGGATCTCGAACCCTAAGCCCTCCCGGTGAGAGTGACTGGAGAGAGAGCGGCAATGCTCGTACCGAGCTACCTCAGACGGTACGCGTGTGAGAGTCCTGCAGGGGCGGGACGTGGTGATTGTGAGAGCGGGGATAGCGAGGCCGGGGTGGCGAGAGCGGGAGCGGGGGTGGGGAGGGCGGGGTTGGCGAGAGCGGGGTGGCGACGGCGGGGCCAGCGAGGGCGAGGTGGTGAGGGCAGGGGCAGGGTGACGACGGCGAGAGCGGGGGTAGCGAGGGCAGGGTGGCGGTGGCGGGGGTGAGGTGGTGAGGGTGGTGTGGCAAGACCGGGGTGGCGGGGGCGTGTGTGGCGAGGGCGGGAGAAGCGAGAGCGGGAGTGGCGGAGGCGTGATGGTGAGGGCGGGGGTGGCGGGGGCGGCGAGGTTTGGGTGGCGAGGGCGTGGGCGGGGATGCAGGGGCGGGGGTGGGGATGGCGAGGGCTCGACGTCAAGGGCGGGGTGGCAGTGGCGGCGGTGAGGGTGGGAGTGGCGGCGGCGATGGTGGAATGGGGAGAGCGGGGTGGCAAGGGTGAGGGTGGTCGGGGTGGCGAGGGCAGGGGTGGCGGGGGTGAGGTGGCAAGGGCGAGGTGGCGAGGGCGAGGGCGGGGTGAGGGTGGCGAGGGCGTGAGCGGCGAGGGGGTGGTGGAGGATGTGGTGGCGTCGGCGAAAGCGGAGCGGGCGGCGCGCGGGTGGCAGAGGGAGGCAGAGGGAGGCCAGCCGTGGCTGCGGCGGCGGAAGCGTCCTCAATGACGTTAGTAGGCGGTTAGCAAAGGAGCCGCGTCAAAGACTTGGCCTGCGCAGGTCGACGGCCGAGCACACTCGATTACCGCGCTGCAGCTGCTATGCGAGGCATTCCTCTCCGCACGGCCCCATACAGCGCTCCTCGTTCGCGAGCCAGCGGGCCTTGCCCAAAAGAAATGGAATATGAATTTACGAGTGAATGAAGTGCAATTTATTGAGATATGCGAACTTTGTATCAGATGTAGAATTAGCAAGCAAGGTTTTGTTTAGATATAAAGATAACAAATTCTAATTGAATTCAAATAATTTGTTCCTAGTTTCACAAAGAAATGTTTGCAAAAAGGAAGTAAAGGCAATAAGCAAAGATCTAACATATAAAAATTTTCGCCTAACATTGCTAAGGGTACATTTTCTATAATTTCCCAAAATGGTTACTGTTTCAGGTGTATTATTAGTTCCGTGACGTAGGCATTCCTTAAAACTTTGTGAACTCTTTGTTCGTGATTGAATGTGATGACAAATATAATTTTCTATTGTACTTATTAATACTATCTCTTTTGCAAAACTCAAGTACTACCTTCTTTCAATAGAAACTATAGTTTTTCACGTTTCCTCGCGATGCCTCTTTTTCAATTGGTCAAGAAGTGCATCTCAATCACTTCTATGTAGCGTGTGATATCGTGAATCGGAGTTGTAGTGGGTGTGGGTAATTGTAAATTGAGAAAGTAATGAAATATTTCTTGAATTTATAAACTAAAATGTGATTTATTTAATGAGAGATAAACTAAATAAATACAATGTCGAGACGAAAAGAAAAACCAATAAAAATTAAAATTACTGCAAGTTAACCAAGCAGGCTGTTGTTTGGGAAATTAATTTTATCCGAACAATTTTCAACTATTTATAATCATAATATTAAGATTAAATTACAATTTAATTTAGCGAATCTTCAATATTTTATTCTCAGAATGTATCCCTGAATGTTCATTCAATTGTTTTCCACTACCTATGTTATTTTTCTGTAATTCTGAGTATTACCAACACTTTTAAAATGTTATAGTACCATAGGGCTGTAATTCAATGTTGGTTAATATTTCACAATTAATTATATTTTTTTCAATTCTAATCTTTTTAAAATTTGTATTATCTGCACAGGTTCCATTACTATTACGGTCTCTCTACACTTATCTGTTGAACTCAATACTGCCCTTGAATTACTATATACTTTCTCTACAGCTTACCGTCATGAAGCAAGTTCTAAATATCCCCACGACCAATGAGTTCAAGTTACCTTACCGTGAGCGGTAGCTCAGTTCATCAACTGATGTCACTGCAGCGCCTCTGATTGGGAGGTCCTAGGTTCGAGTCCCGATGGCGGCAGGAATTTCGGCACTAGCTTTTCAGCTAGGTCGAATTTAGTCGCTGTCTGGAGGAGAATTCTAGCGGCCGGCTTCTCTGATCGGTGATTTTTTTGTGGTTTCTCCGATAAAAACCAGACTATTGCCGGAGAAGTACCCTAACAAATGGGCCACGGACAGGCGATCTTTCCTTCCTCTTCGTTGTCCTATCCTCTCCCCCTTACACACACACTTACACTAACGTGCACTACATTACCTACCACATATGCTGGGAGACCGGTCGTTGCCGAAGACATGTCGGGGATTTGTCCCGGCTGGGGCGGTGCCCCGCTGGTGGAAGATACCTGGTTGGGGAAAACCTCGCTAATCGACGGTAGATCGGCGCCGGATCTGACCATCTAGCGGGGAAACACCACCGCCACCTCCCGTGCAAAATATGAACTTCACTTACAGGACTAATGGCCATAGTAGTTGACGCGCCCGGAATCACAATCAATCAATCAAGTCACGTTTCTTTCCCTGTTCGCTGTCTTGGCAACGCTAGACCTTGTATTCCCTGGATTACATTCCTTCTCGTTTGGGCTCTCCTGGAGGCATTTGTGGGCCCTCCGCCGCCCTCCCTGGTTGCCAACGCCGCAGCCGCAGTCGCCAACGTCGTTGATTGATTGATTGATTGATTGATTTTTCGTGTTTCCGGGCGTGTCAACTGCTTTGGTAATTAGTCCCGTTAGTATAGTGCATGTTTTGATCGTTTTTTTCGCAGGAGATGGAGGTGAATTTCCCCCGCTGGATGGCGAGATCCGGCGCCGACCTATCGTCTGCTAGTGGGGTTTCCCCCTAATCAGGACTCTCCCACCACCGGGGTACCGCCCTAGCCGGGACAAGCTCTAGGCTCCCGACCGGTCTTCCAGAATATGTGGTAGTGTAGGGCATGTTAGTGTAAGGGTATGTGTAAGAGGAGAGAATAGGACGAGGAAGAGGAAGGAGAGATCGCGCGCGGTCCGTGGCCCGTTTGGTAGGGTACTACTCTGGCATTCGCCTGGTGTTGATGGGAGCGGAAAACTACCGATCAGAGCAGCCGGCCGCTAGAATTCTCCTCCAGACAGCAACTGAATTCGACCTAGCTGAAAAGCTAGTGTCGAAAACCCTGCCGCCGTGGGGAGTAGGAACCTAGGACCTCCCGGTCAGAGGCGCTGCAGTGAGTTCAGTTGATGCACTGAGCCACTGCTCCCGGTCTTGGCAACGTCGTCATAGCCACCCCTGCGAAGCCTAATTGCAAGCAAATGGCGGGTGTCTTTATTGACTTTCCCTGCGATTTAATTGCTGATTTCCGGGGACCGCTCTCTCAGAAAGGACGGCGGCTGCGGGGGGCGATCAAAGCGCCTAATTAGCAACCTGCCGGCGAGTGAGCGAGTGTAGATTGAGGGTGGGTTCGGAGCCGTCACCGCGCAGTAGTAAAGAAAGGCACCCTCCTGGTGCAGTACGCGTAAATAGCAGTCAAAATGCTCAGGAGTACTTGCTCGAGAGACGTTATGTTTTCCAGTAAAGTTTTTAAATTTTCGTTTACATACCCTTCTGAGTTCACAAGGTAAATACAGTAGTTCTATGATTACGAAGCAATTTGCGAATTATGTATTTCAAATAATTGAGAGAAACTCCAATATTTGCTTCATATGATTGTTTTGTTGTTGTATCTGATAGCTCAATTGAAATTCTCTGTATTTTTTATGTAAATATTTATCAGAAATTTCTTTATATAGTAATGAGTGGTAGTGAATGGTTGTCTTGTCATCAAATACTAAAACATTAAACTGTTTTTGAAGAATTTAAGCTTTTCATATCTAATTTTCAGTCCCTTAAATTATTTTAAATGTAATGCATTTTTTCTTAAGAAGTTTGTTAACATAGTTGCTAATCCTGAAAAATAAATTACATCGTATTTCTCATTATTGGCATAATGTAGCTTCCTAACCCCTTGGTAGTTGTAATGAACATGTTCTATTAAATAATATAATACATCGTTCTCAAAATTGTAATGTAATTACAAATCACAAATATCCGAACTAAATATTCAATTTCTTTAATGTTCACATTACATACAGAGTGTCCGGGAAGGAAAAGTCGAAAATTGGAAAATAAACTTTTAAGACAATTTTTAGCATGTTTTGTCTAATAAACTACTTGGATATTCCGAGTGGCTGAGCCGCAATAAATACTCAGACGTTGGTTTGAAAAAATGTTTTCTAGGCAAAAATTTGCATTGTAGAAGCATAGAAACACTCCAGAAACATGTAAATTGTATATTATTTACAAAAGGAAAAAAAAATTTGTTCATAAAGAAAAATTAAACCAGAAATAAAAAATACCCAATTTACCTAATTCGCTTTATTTCTTTGAAAACAAATATATTCATTTTTTGTAAATAATAAACAATTTACATGTTTTTGGAGTGCATCTATGCTTCTATAATGCAAATTTTTGCCTAGAAAGCATTATTTCAAGCCAATTTTTGAGTGCTTATTGCGGCTCAGTCATTCAGAACACCCAAGTAAATTAGACAAAATATTCCAAAAATTGTCTTAAGAATTTATTTTCCAATTTTTGACCTTTCCTCCGCGAACACCTGTATCTGAATAAGAAACAAACACTCGTAACAGAACGGTTAAGCCTTTCTTCTCCTTTCTGCAAGGGTGAAAAGTGAGTGACGAGAGACCGTCGCGGCACCGTGACGACGACGCACGGGCGGGAGGGGGGGAGGGGGGAGGGGGGGAGGGGGAGGGGCGGAATATCTCCTTGTTTGCGAGACCTCGCGCCGTCCATCCGTCTGCATCCGCCTAACCGGAAGAGATGGAAGTCATCATTCGAGGGCGTGAGACGTCTCAAGCTCTGCAGCCGCGCCAGCCGACGTCTTCGCACTGCACTCCCACTCTTTTCACCATACGACCTCGAGATTCTTCTTCTTCTGCCCCTTGATGCCTCTCAGCGTCTGGTTAGCCATTTGACAAACTCCTTTTTGTCTTGTGCCTTGCGCTTCACCTCTCCTAGTGTAGCTCCGCTCCTTTGGCATATATCCTGTATAGAGGCGTCCCATGTTCCTCTTTGCCTTTATTTTATTTAGTCAAAAACTGTATGTGACGTATGGGGGAGAACATCAGATGGTCTCTTTCCCTCTCAGGTGGTCTCTTTCCCTCTGGCCTGGCTTCGAAAATTTATTTCGGTTTTATATCTTCTCTCATTCTATTAACATGTCTGTAGCACTTCAGAGCCTTGTTTTCCATTTCTTTGAGTAGCGGTGTAACTATTCATTTCTCTCTAATTGTATTATTTCTTATCCGATCTCTTCTTGTTTTCCCTACTATCCTGCATAGGAATTTCATTTCCACTGCTGTGATTCTACTTTCTGTTTTCGTATTGCGTGGCATACTTTCAGTTCCATATATAAATGCTGGTATATATATGGACTTATAAAATTCAAATTTTTTTTTAGTGCCTACATTAATTCTTAGTAACTTCTTATTTATTTAACAATACACTGAGTGTGCTTTCTTCTCTCTGTTATTAAGTTTCTCCTCATACTTTCCATCTTCCGAAATTATTGTTCCTAGATACTCATAACTTGTTACTTGGCCCATGTTTTTCTCAACCTCGAGATTCGTTTACCCAAATACTTCCTGTCGCACACCGTTCACTTCTAAAAATATTAAAATCGTCGAATCTTTCAGGAATTTACTTTATCTACTCCAAATAAATATGTGTATTTCTCAGTTTTAAATATTTAACTCGATATAAAAACAGTTTTATTTTCTTGAGAATAAATAATTCGAAAATAAAAGTAGTACAGCAATTGGTATAATCGTTTTCAAAATATAATATCAAAACTTGCAATGGCAAAAATTGAAGCAAAAAATCTCACGTTGTGTTTTTTATTTTCGATATTTATGAAATAAAAGTTCAATAGATTTATTGAACTAATAAATGAACAAAATAATAATAATAATAATAATAATAATGATTATTATTATTATTATTATTATTATTATTATTATTTCTCATCGTTTTTCTTCTATAATATACGCTGTTATAATCACCATGATATAAAACTGGCTTCAATGCTTTAAAAGAGTATTTACATCTGATTATTTAAGATACTCTGAACACATTTCCATCTATGTTCCGTTGTAAAGGTAGCAATAAGTTGAATCTTACACAAACTCGGTTATCGAACGAGATAAGAGGAAGAGACCTACTTGACAGTGTGGCATGTGATGCAACCTTTAAATAAAAAAACGCGTTTTTAGTAAGCACTGGAATTCTTCTCTCATCTCGTTGATTCTTAACAGCGGTACTTCATCCTGTGCAGTTGTCACGATAAAGTAAATGGGTCAGCAAATAACAAAGAGACGAAGCAGAGATATGTGTCTTAAATTAATACTTCAATTTCTAAAACACTAAGGGACAATACAAATGCTACTTCGAAAGTATCATCATTAACATTAATAAGTTATGTTAAATTTGTAATTTTAAATTCAGCATCGATTAATTTACCTTGTTATTACATCAAGTTACATAAAAATAAGATTATCCTTAGAATGTGGATGGAAGAAATGTCATTCTAAATGTATGTATGTATTTTGGGGTCTATTGTGCGACTTTACCGGCTAGCTAACGGTAGGCATGCCTGGGCCTGTATTTTCATTCTCTCTCTTAGATGTTAGACATGTGACGAACGTGACGTATTTTTTTTACATCTAACTAGCGAACTCCGCCTGTCTGAGCTGTTTCCTTCGTCATACAGCTATAGAAACTGAGAAAATTTTAAAGGAAAGCTACAACTGTATTTTGTCCCTGACCGGGCATCGAACTTGAGATCGCATCATGGGAAGACCGCTGCTCATGAGTCACTTTAAGGCTTCATTGTAAGGGAGGGTAAATCTTTTTTAAAATAGTTTTCATCTTCAGAAATTTTATTGTAGATAACGACAGTAAGATAGCATCGAACGTATAAAACAGAAGAAGCTTGTTATACTAGAGCCAAACAGGACGCCAAATTATTAGATTGCAACACTGTATTTTTCCACTTTTGTTTTTCCCCTCTCACTTTTAAGCCGAACGTTTAGCATCTATAAATGACTGGGTGCATAATAATATGTACATTATGTTGTTATAAATAACCACGTATAAAAATGAAATGACTGAATGAAATTTAATAGTCATCTCCCTTGAGATCGCAACGTGGACTTCGATTTTCATAATTCCATTTTATCACAGAAATGCATTACGAGGACAATCCGAAACAACTGAATATATGATGTGAATATAAGATTTCTACAATGTCATTGTAATTAAATTGTAATGTATTGAAGTTAAAATGAACATACAATAATAAAAGAATTCAAGATTCAATGTAGGAATTATCTGACCTTTGATTTGAATAAAACGAAAGATAGACATAATAAAGCACATTCCCCATGATGGGATATATTCTTTCAGCAGAGACAAAGAAGTCAAACACGAATTTTGAGCGCTTAGAAGCCGTCTGCGGCCCTAGAAAAATTGAGAAGCAAATGGAGCAAATTGCAAACCCAGACGATTAAAAGTAACAATTATTTGGGTACTTTTATCAATGAAACGGCCAACTTAAAATATTTTTTCTCTGTTAATTAAATGATATTTGATGAGATAATTCTGGCAATGAATGCAATAGCAAAATATCACCAAAGGTGTATTTTAAAAAACATCGTTGCATTTTCTTTAGATCTACGAGTAACGTTATGACAAATAATTATATACTTACTAAGCTACAAATGAAGGGGGAACAAGTGGTAAAGTTAGTGAATGGAACTGATATTTTATTTTCAATTCGAGACATCAATTTCATAAGAAACTGTTTCACAATCACAATTTTTTCCTAAAAATACGTTGTGAGATTGTAACAAAAAAAATGCTTATGAATATAATTATTAGAGAACAACATAATAATGTGTTGAACCCAAGCTCCAAAATTCTGCAAATGAAACGTCTCCCATGGACGGCTCACGCCCGATGTAGACTATTCGAGAACTTGAAGTGTACGCTGAGTGTGCGTGGAGTGTACGAGAACCGAAGGCTTCAGTCGTCGTAGGGCACGTGGTCGTCGGAGTCCGCCGAGGGCGCGGGCGCGGGCGCGGGCGCCGGGCCGGTGGCCGAGGGCGCGGGGGCGGAAGCGCGGGCGGGCGGCGAGGGCATGTACGGGCGCATGGGCAGCGCCTGCGGCAGGGAGGCCACCGAAGGCCAGCTGGGGTGCTGCATCTGCGGCATCAACCACGGCGGCGGCTGGAGGCGCACCGGGGCGTGCATGTGGTGCTTGGAATGGCGAATGTGGTGTAGACGATGTGGTGCACCACCTAGAAAACCGGAAAGGAAGAGATAAACAATAGATAGATAGAAATTTATTCTGTAATTGGGCAGATGATGCCCGGTGGCAGCATGCAGAAATACGAAACTACTGATACAATTACAAATAACATAACAATGTATAAAAAATCCATATAAAAACAAATTGTCTTTGTCCTTTCCTAGATATGCAGATGGCATTTACATTCCTATACTCCAAATGAAAATACATATATACTAACATATAGATAAATAAACTTACATAGTACACAAATATACATACAAACATACACGCGTTGATACATAGACCAAGGAACCCTCGCATACACCTCAACCTGCACCTACTCTTTCACATTCAGATCAACATGTGTAAACATTTTTACCTAACACCACAGTGTAATAATATATAATAATTATCACAATTATTACTTTTCTAATACGTAATGACTCCGTATGTACGTATATATATGACTAAGTAAGAAGTAGACTGATATGTTAAAGACATAGCCAACTCCTTGTTTCAGAATTATTCGAAATAAGCGACAGAGGCGTGCTGTTAAAATACTTAAATTTAAACTTACTGAACTAAACTTTACTTACTAAACTTACTACACTGGACAAACTTAATCATGTAAATATGGATAGAAGAGGAAGAATTTACTACATGTTTATATCTATTTATGTATATTTTACTCTGATTAATCGACGAAATATTTTAATGTTTCGTCGTTTCCGCATTGGACCTCCGTTTATAATTTTGATAAGAGACAGAGGAAACAAGGTATAAACAACAACATTATTTTAAATTAGTATATACATTTGAAAGTTATTAACGGATTAAGCCTTTTCTTCACGTGACATTTCGACGGTTACTAAAAAATCTCTTTTAGCCGATTCTGCGAAAGACAATAAAGAGGAGATTTTTCAAACCGGTACACTCCTGCAAAAGAGGAGGTTGGCAGAATTGCTACGGCCGACGGGGGTGGCAGTAGAGCCAGCGCAGCATCGGGAGGGCATGACCGGATGTTGCCGGCTGACGCGGCTGCCTTCTCTTCCCTATGCGCATCCACTAGCGTAGTAACTGCTTCCCTTTACTTCAGTTTTACTGCTGAAGTATGTCGCCTCTCGCGGCGCCATTTGATGAAAGGAAACAATCGCTCATATATCGCTACCATACGCTTTAAGTTGTGGACTGAAGGAATATTTTAGTAGAGCTCGAAATGGACAATTGCTGGTACAAATTTCCGAAATAAATTTATTAAATGAAACTAATTAATAAAATTAAGTTTCTATCAATTATTTACATGCAAGAGTGTCATAAAATGAAATGATATTTAATGAATTTGCTGACACTTTTAATCTATTCCTAACAATCCACTTACGATACAACTTGGTTATGGAATTTTTTGCTCTTTCATTTATTGTCTCTCAAAGAAATTAACAAAATATACCGTCAGTGTAACTTTCGCTACATGCACCTCATAGTCTTGCATTATTCAAATATATAAATTCTGAGAATGTGAATATTACATTATTCTAAGAAAACAAACGAATACTATAGCTATCAACGAGCTAGAGATAGTGGCAAACGGCCTTTTGACAGCGCTCCTAGCGTGGTATTCGTAAAAACTGGCCGCCATGTTTCACGGTGTCATAGTGATTTGAACCGTGATTATCCCCATATCGCTGTATTAACGCTGACTTCAATTTTGTTATTTCAATATATAGTAAAAATCTCCCTCTAACACGTTGTGTAGTCAGAATACATTTTTTTTCTAGAGGAATACATGTTTTGATCCAGAAAAATGATGGCAAAACATCTATACGTCAGTCTGATTTTCCCCAAAGTCCAGATCGATTTAAAAGACCTCTAGCCAGTTTGAAATGGATATTTAGATTTTGTGAGGTACTTTACATTATGTCTCAGAAACATTTCCAAACTTTTCTCAAAAATGGCACCAAATTTGTGAATCAAATTGTCTTCGAATAGTGTAAGAGACGCTTAAAATATTGGCGCAGCTCTCGTTTTCATTGAAATTCATGAATTCTCGAAAATTACAAAATTAAACATTTTTTTTCGGTTTCTTCCTACAACTACAATATTGAATATAGAGATTTATTCTTTTATACAATCTGTTCTTCAAAGATATAACTTAAAATTACGTTATGCACAATATTAATAATGTAATTTTTCCAAAATGTGGATAGTTTTCGGGTAATTGATGTAATTTGGGAAAATTTGAAGCAATTATTTTCTTTCAAAAAGCTATACATTTTTACTTTCTCGCCTTACGAAATATTCCAATGCTAAATTTAGAAAGAAATCCCCTGACACGTGGTGCAGCCAGAATCCGTGTTGTGTGGATCCTTGATACCGAAAAATTGATTGGTGACAAAGCGTGTGTCTGTCTGTCTGTCCGTCTGTCCGTCTGTCCGTCTGTCCGTCTGTCCGTCTGTCCGTCTGTCCGTCTGTCCGTCTGTCCGTCTGTCCGTCTGTCCGTCTGTCCGTCTGTCCGTCTGTCCGTCTGTCCGTCTGCCCGTCTGTCCGTCTGTCCGTCTGCCCGTCTGTCCGTCTGTCCGTCTGTCCGTCTGTCCGTCTGTCCGTCTGTCCGTCTGTCCGTCTGTCCGTCTGTCCGTCTGTCCGTCTGTCCGTCTGTCCGTCTGTCCGTCTGTCCGTCTGTCCGTCTGTCCGTCTGTCCGTCTGTGGTCAACTCTAACGCCTAAACCGTTCAGCCGATTTCTTCCAAAATTGATATTCCCTAAATGATCCCAACGGACTTGGGAGTTTCTAATTATTTTTGAGCACCTTATATCTGATGCAGTACTTTGTATTTTCGAAATGAACTGCACCGGGAGAGGTGGCTCAGAGCATCAACTGATGCCACTGCAGTGCCTCTGTCAGGTAGGTCCTAGGTCGAATTCAATCGCTGTCTGGAGGAGAATTCTCGAGGCCGGCTGCTCTGATCAGTTGTTTTCCTTGGTTTCTCCGACCAACACCAAGCGAATGCCATAGCAGTACCCTACCAAACGGGCAACAGACCGCGCGCGATCTTTTCATCCTCTTCCTTGTTCTATCCTCACCCCTTACACAAAAACTTACACTAACATGCACTACACTTCCACACATGCCGGGAGACCGGTCGGGGGCTTAGAGCTTGACCTGGCTGGGCGGTGCCCTGCTGGTGGGAGCTACCTGGTTGTGGGAAACCCCGATAGCCGACGGTAGTCGGGCCGGATTTTGCCATCCAGCGGAGGAAGATCACCGCCATCTCCCGATGAAAAAACACGCAATACAGTACAGGACTAATGACCTTAGTGTTTGACGCGCCCGGAATCTCTAACAACCAACAAACCAATCGAATAGCTGCGCAAAGTATTAGAGACGTGAAATATCCTGAGACGTATCTGCAATTTATCAAACGAGTATTGGACGAAAGAGAAAGATCCGAGATTCGTTGAAATGCCTCAACTACTTCCTTGCCGACTTATCGTGGTTCTATAAAAAAACATTCTCATACTAAAAACAGTTTTAACACATTCATATCAGTGTTGCAGACATTGCGTATTCTAACAACCAAAAGCAGACTCTTTAAAGATGCTTTCATTCCCTCGTAAATTAAATACGTGAGCTCTTACTTTGCTTTCGAAGCTGCTCGGCGCCTGTAGCTGTCTGTGAGTCGGCGTGCGTTGGAGATGGCGACGGTGACGGCGACGGTAGTGGCGGCTGGCCGGCAGCGTTGTTCGCAAATGGCTGAAAACAGAACTAAATAATGTCTAATTAAATTCAACAAATATGCTCAAGGAAGGACCACGCTTTCTGAATCCCAGTTGAATATGAAACAATATCAGAATGACATTATAGTAATTAACGAAACTAGTGTATAAAGAGAGGGATAATTGCACAACTGATGTATTCAAGAAACCTAGCGACGATAGGAGAGAGTTTTCTTATATACCACACGTGCAATTATACCCCTTTATATCATGTTACATTCAATATTTTTTCGTTTCCATTTAAGAATACTTTAAATTTTGAGAAATTCAAGCACATCTTTACAATTCGAAGCATGTGCTAGATGACGTCATATTGTTTGTGAAAAAATATCTATTGTAGTGGGCGTTGTATTGTGTTTGCTTGCAAGAAATATTTGCATATGGATGGGACTGAAGATATTGCTGATAAAATATTAGAAGAAGCTGAGAAGTCATGAAAACATTACTTCCCGCTAAAATTGAAGACAGGTATGAGAAAGAATTTAACACGTATAAATTTTGGAAAAAAGATTGTCATTCTCACACAGTTTTGCTATAGCATACTTTTTAGAAGTAGTAAACATAACTGACGTTTACATTTTTCCTTTCATAATCCCAAGACCGAATGTTTTACACGAGAAACATTTAATTTCTTCACGTTAAATACTTACATATTAAAGTTACATATTTTATTTTTCTCCATGAGTCAGTTAACTTAACGTTTAACGTTTACTTTCCCAATTTAGTTTTATTCATTCCTTGTTTATATTTAGTTGTAGGTACATAATATAATACATGTATATTTTTGTTCATGTTTTATGGCCGACTGCAAATACTTTGGTTAAGACTGTGTTGTAGTTTCTTAATTAAACGATTTCGTTCCTTTTCTGAATTCTGATCGGTAGATGTGCATTTTTAATTGCACGCGTGCTATTAACATAGAGATAATCAACGATTTTTTATGGAATTAATGATCTAGTGAATGATCTCATGATTTAGTGAACTAAACGAAAAAAAAATAACTAAATTATGCAATTTTGGTTTGTGTTTCAGGAAATAATAGCTATCTATGCTCATAAACTTGATAGTTATCTACCATGCTACACGTTTTATTATATCAAAAGAGTCTGTAAAGAAAATAGATGTACAACTCGATATTGGTGCAACCAACAGTACAATAATAATTGGCAACTGTTTTTCACGTCATGTTCAGAACAAAGTAATGTGAACTTAACTGAGCTTGGTTTTCACGGCTTAAACGTGAAACATATATTACATGTATTAAAAGACACCACTCAACAAAATGCACTCATTTATGTCATTTGTATCTTAAATGTACTAAATGGCAAAAGGTTCTAAATTTCAATGTGACAAAAGTTGTACCGTTTTCCTGTGCTGACGTTCATATCAAAACTGAAGTATGACAAATGCTCGTGTATTATAATAATATTAGCAATATGTGAATAGAAGAAGAATATTGCAAATTACCATCTTAATGGATTTTTTATTGTGTCTCGATCTATATTCTAATTTATTTTCATTTATGTATTTCTCATTGTATGAACCGAGCCGATCGACAGGTGGGTGGCCTTTGCCTTCAAGGTATATTCTTGAGCTGAAAATAATTAAATGAATATTATTTGACGTTTCCGGGTTTTATAGGCCGTGGTCTAACGGAGACTTGGACAAGTCTCCGTTAGACCACAGCCTACCAACCCGGAAACGTCAAATAATGTAGAAACCGGCCGTGAAATCATACATTGCATGTTAATTAAATGAATAAATTAACAATATTATAGCTCTAAATGTTAGATTCCTCTTCCAAAAAAACACTTAATGCGGGGTTGCTAAACAGAACTCGTACTGCTGAGGGAGACCGTGCGCGCCGGGACATGCATGCCGTGTCTGTGGATAGGGGAAGGAAAAGCTTCTCAGAACTGCACAGTAATGCTAACGATTGGGTAAGGCCCGTAAAGTTGGCTTAGCAAAGTTTTAAAAAATATTGAAATTAAACTCAAAACTACTCAAACTTCTACTTACGTTACTATTACTGTGCAGTTTCCATCTGTATTCTGTATCTCTCTTCTGTATTCTGTATCTGTCTCCCATTACTGTACCATATCAGGTCCGTAAAGTTAGCATAACAAAGTTTCAAAAAAATATTGAAATTACACTCAAAATTTGTCGCTTTCCTGTTGCTAATTTGTTACGCAAGACTTACAGCATACGTGTTCAAAAATATACCAGTCATGCAACAGAAGCAGAATTATAAAATCTTTAAAGACGGTTGGAATATTTTATTATCAGTGTTAATGAATGTGATGTTTCAGGTTCCTAACAATAATACCTATTTACGCTAATTAAAGGTTGTGAGGAAACGTTTATGAAATTTATTTATTTATATATTTTACGTCAAAAAAGCAGTTGAAATTGCGTATGACGTGCTATGGGGAAAAGTGAATTCTGTGCACATTATCAAAATTTTGTGATCCCTACACTAAGTCATATACTACATGAATTTTGAAAATAAAAAAAAACTCTCATGTAATAAAATCTATTTTCAAGTATAAATAAGCAACAAATTTTGGGCTCTTATCCATGATGTCCTTCGTCAAGGAAAAATACTTTCTGTCGCAACAACATGGAAACGATAATTTGAATAACTGTATTTCTCACTGAATTCTAGAAGACGTGCACAGATAATGAAGTTACATTTATGTCCAGAAGCAAAACAAGGGGCCATCTCAGCGCTTGCTCAATGGATCAGGGAAACTGGACGAAAAACGTGATCGAGATGGGAAAATGGGTTGTAACACGAAATGCTACGTAACTTCCTTTTCTCTGACCTATTATCAAGTACAGGATGGACTGGTATGAAGTAGACATAATTTTAATGATAGAATGAAGTATACCTTGGAGACCCAACGGGATGAATACGGCCCCCATGGATAGGCGTACGGTGGCACATACATTCTCATGGGTGGCGTGTAGGGAGGCCATCCAGAGTACCCGTAGTAGGCGTTGCCGAAGTAGCCGTACCAGGGGTCGGGCGAGGCCGGGTCTTCCGCGACGTCTGGGGCCTCGAAGGGGTCTGTCAGCATCGTCTGCCGCCGCCCCCGCCCTCGCAGCCACGTCTGCGTGTAAGGGTTCATCATGGGCGGAAGGCCCAGGCGCCTGGAAATTCATGCAGAAATTCGATTTTTACTCAACTCTCAACTTGAACATCAAGTCGGTTTTTATTCGTTGTCTCTAATTATTACAGTTCATTGTTGCTTCAGTTTTTTATACTTTAACGCAAACCATGCATCCAAATTTGTTGCATACTTACAGACAACTAGTGATGACTACTATTGAGAACTGGCTTTGTGCCGGGAAATATAACTAACCTCTAGAAGTTACCTAAATAACTAAACCGAATAATACATTCCAAACATATTTACAGAATTTTCACATATCTCTAAGTTAGTGAGTCTCTTTCAATCCATAAATATCATATGCAATATTGAGTAAATTAATAAAATATTATGGAATTCTATGAATCGAAGGTCAATAATAACGCATTACTATCTAAGTGTGTAATATACATCTAAACCATTTTTAAAGGATTCATAAAAATGTCTAAGACCCTGTCCAGCGTAAAAATTCCCAGCCCTCGTACTAGTGGGCAGACATTTATCTCAGCATATACAAATACTAAAGAAATATTTTGTCATTCAAATACCGATTACGCAGTTTTGATAGTGAAAACGTTTTGTTTGGTTAGTATTATTTTTGAAAATTATTAAACGAAATACTTTAAACATAAAAGTGAACATTTATATTGGGACCAAAATTAGATGACTTTAATTACAATTCAGTGAAATCTCAAGGTTATTTTTAATGATTTTACTAACAACTCAATATCCTTTCACAGTTCAAACAAGTACAGATCTTTGGGGGCGTAGAGAGCGTAAAATCTCTCTTAGAAAACACTTTAAACTTACGACGATCGCCAAGGATGATAGGAAACCTGCGACATGGGATACCAGGAACTTCTAGCCGTCGTAAACGGGCGGGCTTGCCACCAAGGAGGAAGCGAATTCTGTCCGTACGGGAAGGACATCTCCTCCATGCCCGTGTAGTCGAAGGGCAGCGAATTCAATTCCGAGGGGTAAGGCCCCCAGACAGACTGCTGGTCGTCGGCGAGGGCGTTCGTCTGGAGGTCTGCGAGCGAGGCGATGGGCCTGAGGCCGTCGTCGGCCACCCGGGGCGCCTCGGCCGGCACGTCCACGTGGGCCACCAGTTGGCCGTCCTCCATGCGCACCGTCTCCGTGATCACCGTCGGGGGGTAGATGGAGCTGGACGCCCGTTGCTCTCCCGTCGGCGCGGGCGGCTGCGAAGGGGACGTCTCCATTGGCTCTTGATCGGGCGTTTCCTGCGAAGGACGGTGGGCAATGAAAACCCAGGCGTTGATTGATTGATTTATTGATTGTTAGTAATTCCGGCGTGTCCATTACTGAGGTCATTAAGCCCGTAAGTGTAGTGGATGGTTTTTTGCATCGGAAGGTGGCAGTGATCTTCCCCCGCTGGATGGTGAGACCTACCGACCTACCGTCCTACCGTTGACTAGAGAGGTTTTCCTCAACCAGGTATCTCCCGCCAAACGGGGCACCGCCCCAGTCGGGAACTCTAAGTCGCCGATCTGTCTCCCGGAATATGTGGTAGTGTAGTGCATGTTAGTGTAAGGGGAGAGGATAGGACGAGGAAGAGGAAAGAAAGATCGCGCGCGGTCCGTGACCAGTTTGTTAGGGTACTGCTCCGGCATTCGCCTGGTGTTGATCGGAGAAACCACGGAAAACTACCGAACAGAGCAGCCGGCCCTAGGACCTCCCGGTGAGAGACACTCCAGTGACATCATTTGTTGCACTGAGCCACCTCTTCCGGTGTCAGGCGTTGGCAATGCAGTTATTAAAGTAGTAAGTAATTTCGTGTTTCGTAATACTGGCAATACCCTACCGTTTGCTGGGATCAGCGATTTGAGCAAAAAGCTGACTAAGCATACAAGTGATAGGTTTTCAACTCAAACTTGCCTGAGAAAAACGTTTGTAACTTTGTTTCTAGTGACCGGTGTTTTAATAAAATTTCATTTAGCTTTTTACATACTTTCTTATTGTTTAATTATATTGATGTATGTGTATTCCTTACAAGATACGGAAAACGATTTACTCCCCTGAAGGCTCTCCCTTCCGTTTCACTTATCACTGATACAAACTCATGAAAGTGATATAAGTTCCTTTTTGAGCCATGATCTTCCTGTGTTTGAAAAACATTAGATTCGGTTTAAGTGCCCAAAAGTTAGCCATTAAAGATCATTATTTGATTTGCATTGACCCTATGGAGTTACCAAAGGTCTGACTGAATGATTGTGTGTGGGGCAAAAAGATTGTGTAGGGAAAAATGATTGTGTGTAGGGTAAAAAGAAACGGGTTTAGTGCAGATAAGACACAATGCAAAAATGCAGGTAACCAATGCAAACTGACATGTATATTGCCATATTTGTGTTCAGCAATGACTATTGCATAAATCAAGATATGTTTCATTATGTCGCCATCTAAATGTTAAAATTTGTTGCCCAGTGTTTTTCCTATGACGGTTTTTTGGAAAAGATTTTGGAAAAACAATCTATCTCCTAGATTATAGTATGGCATCTACTGAAATAGACACTCTCTTCAACTCAAGTAGGTGGATCTATACCAACCTATGTTGTTAAATGTTTGTTGTAGTTCGTATTGTTGAAATATTCCCGGAGGTCATAAGGATTGCCAATAAATCATCTGTCCTTTTGGTGTCGAAAAATATTACATTGCCATGCATTTGTGAATTAAGCATACATGCCTTGTAGTACCTGCTCGTAATTATTAATTATTGAATCAATACATTTTTTTATAAAAGACACTTCACGTGCGCCAATTCCGAAGCTTCTATAATAATGTGCCTACATTTAAGATGATTGCTATCATAGTACCTTATTTCATTTACACATATTGTGTTCAAGAAAATCAAAATAACACGTTCACACTCAGTTTGATACGTATGAGTGGGATATGTTCTCGACACATTTTCGGAGGGTATAAGTTGGATTTGAACTATATCTCTTCGTAAAGTTATCAATCACCCTCTAAACTGGGAAAGAATCTAAAAGGATTGGGATGACATTGATAGTAAATTGGACATTTTTGCACCTCTTGTGTCTTCTTGTACAGCTTCTTAGCAATTATGATTGTAGCATTTGGGGACGTTATTCGCTCGTGTTGAGCACTCTGATTGTGGCGGCTAAACTGGGCAAAAAAGCAAAAAGATTGTTGATGATAAATAAATAATTGAGCTGATATTGATAGTAAATTGTGCGTTTTCGTACCTCCTGTGCCTTCTTGGGCAGCTTTTGAGCAATTGGGATTGTGACATTTGGAGGTGGTATTTGTTTGTGTTGAGCACTCCGATTGTGGCGGCTAAACTGGGCAAAAACGCAAAAAGAGTGTCGAAGGTCTGACATTGATAGTAAATTGGACATTTTCGCACCTCCTGTGTCTTCTTGGGCAGCTTTGGTGCGATGACGATTGTGGCATTTGGGGGTGACATTTGCTTTTGTTGGGCACTCTGATTGGCGCGGTGTCGGCTCGAGCTGCGCCCGCTGGCCTTCCCGCTGGTCCGCCCGCTGCTCCGCCCGCTGCTCCGCGAGTGGGAGCCGCCTTGGCTCGGAGGCGAGCCGGTCATCTCGATTTGAAGGTGGGAATTGCGGCTGCCTTTCGGGGGCCGGCCTCGACCCGTGTTCATCGTCGCGCTGCTTTCAGTGGAAACGATGGGACTGTCTGTGGCAGCATCATCGGAACCGCCGAATAAGTCGCTTATAAACGAAGCGTGTGAATCTGCAAAAGAAACATTATTTGTGAAGATTTAGCATTTTCGAATGAGTAAAAAAGTTTTTGGGAGGCAAAATTTTGTCGCATGTTAACATTAGCCGTCGTCATTAATTCCTTTCATTCAAAGTTACAATCAGAACAGATTGTTTACTGGAAACTACAATTTGCTACGCAGTAGCTTCCAACTGTCCACTCCCGAATGCAAAAACACAATCACGACAGAAACCAGACTTTGGAGTTAAGTTAGGACAGAGAGTTTCCTTGTCTTTCGAAATCGCATTACCCATTACAATTATCGATAAGTCCATCCATAAACCAACGCCAACAGGCTATCAAGTGCAAATAAACGAATATCTGTAGAGTTGCGCAATCTGGTCCATCAATGAACAAGCACATTCCCTCCGAGCACACCATAAAAACACTAATTTTAGAAGATAGCCATTGACGACAAATATCCTCCCGGTTCAGTGGGAAAATCCGGTACATTTTTCTCACGGGAATGTTTAAAACTAACGGGAGGTTCGAAGTGAGAACAGTAAATCGAACACCCACACAAAAAACTCACCGTACAGGACGCAATCATCATAGGAGGACAGATTGACATTAATTTGGGTCTCTTTACAAACGACAAACAAATTGACAAATTACAACTAAAACACCATAGTCTCCACTCTGCTCTTCTGTGTATACAAATTAGATACGCAAACAGCCATTTGAAACTGCATCAGAGAAAAAAGAGTGTTAAACTATTGAGCAAAACTTTCTCTCAGAAAAATACTTCACCTGGCATGATTATCACTTGGATCTTCACGGAAAATATGCACTCGGTAGCAAGCTTACAAAATAATATTTTACATCTCCGCTGCATCTTCATAATTGTCGTTGTAGGAAGACCTCTAAAAAATTGAATTATTGCAATTTCCAAAAATTAGGAATTTCAACGAACATGAGTGTCTTTAGAGCTATCAAAGATCAAAATTAATTTAAAAAATTGATATTGAGAAAAAAATCGAAAAAAATAAAAATTGCCTATTTTTCGCGAATAATTACGCGAACAGTACTCAGATTTTCGAAAACCTGTACATGACATCATTTCAAAATCTATTTATCAAAAACAGATTTCATTACGGAACAAATTCTCTGCCTTCAATATTTTAGTTGTAGAAAGACGCAAAACATAACCGTTGAAAATTTTTAAATTCTGAAAGATTAGAGATTTGAACGAAAAAGAGATCTGCATCATTTTCTGGAGAGACATTTATGCTATCCAAAAGCAAAATTTAAACAAATATTTTAGTGCAATTGTAAACTTACGTTTACATTTGATATCAATGTTATTATTGAGTGATATGATACTCTTTAACATAGAGTAGAGGGACCGAAGACTACATCGTTTCTCCTTCTATGATTTGCCAGAAATGTAAGCTATCAAAACTTTCCGATATGGAATGAACTCTTTGTTCACACCAATCTTTAAAAACTAAATACCAACACTAATATTTCTTTCTTGATTTGTTGGGTAACAATGTTTCTAAAGTAGCATTTATTGCTATTTCTATTTTCAAATCAGAACTATATTCATTCATGTCGAAAAGTATACTCGTGTATAAAAAAAGTATAAAAGTGTGTTTCAATTGTTCTCCTTTATAAGAGCAGTGCCGCCATTTATGGGAGAAAAAAGTGCGAATACTAATTGAAGGCGTAGAAAAAAATTTCACATTAAATCGAACAACGTTTTACAAAGTAGATAAAACGTTCGATAATCGTGTTGTAACATCTAATTACAATACTCACTTGCTTATCAAACTCGGTCTAACGGCGTTGTTTGGAAATTTTACAATCTCGTATTGTAATCAGATGCATTACGACACATATCGTAAATAACTATTATACAGGATGTCCAGAGAGGAAACGTCGAAACTTCAAAAATATGCTCATAAGACAATTTTATGCATATTTTGTCTAATAAATTGTTTGGATACTCTGAATGGGTGAGCCGCAATAACCACTCAAAATTTGGTTTGAAAAAATACTTTCTATGCCAAAATTTGCATTGAAGAAACAAATAAACACTCCAGAAACATGTGAAGTGTTTATTTTTTACAAAAGAAATTAATATGTCTGTTCAAAACGAAAAATTAATACAGAAATAAAGAAGCATTCAATTTACCCAATTCAACTGCTTTTTGGCGAACACTCTCTTTATTCGATAATTGCAAAAAAATTCACTTTTCAAAATTACAAAATTGAATATAGTTATTTTTGTCTTAAACAGTCTGTTGTAAAAATCACTTCATATAACAGTCTGTTGTAAAAATCACTTCATATAAAGTAATATTTGTCGGGTTATTCCGAAAGAAAATGTATAATAACTGTCACTTTTTCAAGGATTAGAAGATATTGTAATTTATAGTTGAATTGTACTTCAATCACTTGTGTTAATTGAATTTTTTCTAAGGAAATATGAATAAAATTAATATTTTGATCGGATGTAGTAATGTTAATATTAATTCAATCTTTATACGAGAGAGCGCAATAATGTCTAGTCTTTTGAAGTGGAATTACCTCTCTGCGATGAATTATACTTAAAAAGTGCGTTTGAAAATTTTCAAATCAATGTAAAATAATCATTTATTGATTTTCATTTTGTATTTTTCGACTTGTCAATTAAAGAAATCAACATGTTTTATCCGAGCAAAACTATCTGCTAATTGATTTCTCCACTGATTGGTGAGATCCAGCTCCAGCTACTGGCGGGGTTATCCCCGACCCTAGGTAATTCCCACCAACGAGGCACCATCCTAGTCGGCAATGTTCCAAGTTCCTAACTGATCTCCCGACATGTGTGGTAGTGTATTCCATGTGAGTGTATGTAAGTAAGGGCTGAGGTTTGGACAAGGAAGAGGAAGAAAAGATTGCTCTGACATTCGTCAAGTGTTGATCGGAGAAAACACAGAACAGCCGGCAGCTACAATTCGGTTTCGAGTGCCACGTAAAGTGTGGGAGATTTCACCACGGAGTTGGGGTTTCTCCTACCACTGCGTTTACCCATACTTATATAAATATATATTACGTACACCTACTGTGAAAGTCAATTGAATCGTTTATTTCAGAAACCCCTCAAACGCCAAAATTTAAAATGCGCTTTAGCGGTGGAATATTGTCCCATGAGGATAGACACATCGCTTATTGCATTTTTACCTGAAAAATATTCCTTTATTAATTGATTTAATGTTAAAAGATATTGTGAAATCGGAAAAACTGGGACACTTTTTCTCAATTTTCTCGACATGACAAATTTGGCGTTTGACGAGTTTCTGAAATAAACGATTGAATTGCAAATTGTGTTAATGGCACGTGACAGGAAATGAGAGGTCATAAACAACAAACCTTTCCCGCACAGAAAGCAATGTGGCAATTTCGTCACCCTCAATATTTTTCATTACATCTCTTTCCCTATTCCTAACGTTCGAACTCGTCAGAATTTTCCCGAATATTGCATAAGCCGCGTCATATCGATGTAACTTCTGTGTGGTAGGCGCGTGTGATGCAAGCTGCAAGGGGTGGGGAGAGAAAAAGAAGCAGTGTGCGCTATCGCGAGAGGCGAGATGCAACGTTCGCAGAAGAGAGCGGATGTGGCGCCCTCTGCCACCTCAGGTACACGCGGCCTGAGTTCCGCGCTGACTCGGCTTCGCTGGAAGCCGGTCCTTGCTGACCGCCACGCAGCACACATTCCTCTTAGTTCGTTACCACGCCCACCGGTGGCGAATGCTCAACATTATTTCAAGTATACCGCACTTTATAGAAGCGACATTTGCGTTGTGTTTTATTTCGAGCTTTTCTGAAATCAATCTGAACATTATTTCAAGTATACCGCACTTTATGGAAGCTACCGCTACCGTTGTGTTTTATTGTGAGCTTTTCTGAAAGCTCAATACTATGAACTTCTGCCGAATCCTGAACATTATTTCAAGTATACCGCACTTTATGGAAGCTACCGCTACCGTTGTGTTTTATTGTGAGCTTTTCTGAAAGCTCAATACTATGAACTTCTGCCGAATCCTGAACATTATTTCAAGTATACCGCACTTTATGGAAGCTACCGCTACCGTTGTGTTTTATTGTGAGCTTTTCTGAAAGCTCAATACTATGAACTTCTGCCGAATCCTGAACATTATTTCAAGTATACCGCACTTTATGGAAGCTACCGCTACCGTTGTGTTTTATTGTGAGCTTTTCTGAAAGCTCAATACTATGAACTTCTGCCGAATCCTGAACATTATTTCAAGTATACCGCACTTTATGGAAGCTACCGCTACCGTTGTGTTTTATTGTGAGCTTTTCTGAAAGCTCAATACTATGAACTTCTCCCGAATCCTGAACATTATTTCAAGTATACCGCACTTTATGGAAGCTCCCGCTACCGTTGTGTTTTATTGTGAGCTTTTCTGTCCTTAATAATTATTCTATAAGACAGTTACAAACACCGCTAACTTGTGGATCAATAACACACTCCATTTTCACAAAAACTCGAGAGAAGCATAACTTCTGGACGGTCGGTAGGCACCGCAAAATATTGCGGTGAACAGTCTTTCCCTGGTCGTTCGTAAGTTATGCTTCTCTCGAGTTTTTGTGAAAATGGAATGTGTTATTGATTCACAAGTTAGTGGTGTTTGTAACTGTCTTATAGAATAATTATTAAGGACAGAAAAGCTCACAATAAAACACAACGGTTGAGGTAGCTTCCATAAAGTGCGGTATACTTGAAATAATGTTCAGGATTCGGCAGAAGTTCATAGTATTGAGCTTTCAGAGAAAGCTCACAATAAAACACAACGCAAATGTAGCTTCCATTAAGTCCGGTATACTTGAAATAATGTTCAGGATTCGACAGAAGTTCATAGTATTGGGCTTTAAGAAAAGCGCAAATGTAGCTTCCATAAAGTGCGGTATATTTGAAATAATGTTCAGATACGCATTGGATATGTTCGTGAATACACTGAAAACCTTATACACTGAATTCAATGCCAATTTTGAAAAAGAAACCTATTTTTCACACTCCCTTTATTTACAGGAAAAAGTAATATTTGAAGCATAACAAAGACGGTAATTAAGGCATAACATTACATAACGATAACATAATATTGCGAGAAAGTATTTGCTGTTTTAGCGCAACTAGTTACACTAACTAACGAAACGAGTCAATGAAGAGGGGGATAATTATATGAGTGGTAAGTTCAAGAAAAAGAGCGACGATAGGAATGAGCCAATGAAAGGTCGTGAACATATTGCGGATGAAATAATAGATGAAGCTGCCAATGTCATGAAAACATTACTTCCAACGAATCGTAAAGACTGGTATGAGGGAGAATACAACATTTATAAATATTGGGGAAAACTAGTCACTTTTGACTCAGTTTTGCTGTAACGTACTTTTTAGAACTGGGAAACACAACTGATGTTTGCATTTTTTACATTCGTAGTCCTAAGATCAAATATTTTATACGTAAAATATTTAATTTATTCACGTTAAATATTTTATGTTTCGTAAGTCAACTAGCTTAACGTTTACTTCCCCAATTTAGTTTTATTCATTCGTTGATCATAAAGTGTTTGCATATTTGTGTGTATATATATAAAGTGTAAGTATATTTGTTCGTTAAATATTCGTTGTAAGTAAATAATTTGTGATGTACATTTCTATTCGTTTCATGACCGACTGCAAATACCTTGGCTACGTCTGTGTTATCGCCTTTTATATTATTTCAGTAGTATACATACCTTTTGCGGCTCTCACACGCAACCAATATTCATAATTGAGGTCTCTAAAGATAATTTCACGGAGACGTGATGAATTGCAAATTGACTTTAAAATATGAAGAATTTGTTTATAAAAGGCATCTAAATATTCAGGTCAAATACCGGGAGCGGTGGCTCAGTGAGCGATATCAGATCAACTGATGTCACTGCAGCGCCTCTGACCGGGAGGTCCTAGTTTCGAGTCCCGATGGCGGCTGGATTTTCGACACTAGCCTTTTAGCTAGATCGAATTCAGTCGCTGTCTGGAGGAGAATTCTAGCGGCCGGCTGCTCTGATCTGTAGTTTTCCGTGGTTTCTCCGATCAACACCAGGCGAATGCCGGAGCAGTACCCTACCAAACGACCCACGGACCGCGCGCGATGTGTCCTTCCTCTTCATTGTCCTATCCTCTCCCCTTACACCACGTACACTAACATACACTACATTACCACATTTTCCGTGAGACCGGTCGGGAGCTTAGAGCTTGTCCCCGGCTGGGGCGGTGCCCCGCTGGTGGGAAATATCTGGTTGGGGAAAACCCCGCTAATTGACGGTCGGCACCGGATTTCTCCATCCAGTTGGGGGAAGATTACCCCCACCTCCCGATGAAAAAAATGCACTACACTTACGGAAATAATGACGTCAGTAGTTGACGTGCTCGGAATCACTAGCAATCAATCGATCAATCGATGGTGTGTAAATGCAACTTGGAACACTCGGACAGCTACATCGTTAAATAACTCCTAAACAAAACGCATCAAAATAAACAGGATGAGATCTTCTGGAACATTGTTACATTTTTGCCGGTTTGACGCTTCTCAATTCTACTCCACTTGTTCAGAGCCTGTAGAATCTGCAACTATAAGTCAAATTAAACTAATTACTTGATATTCTGCGCTATTGAATTACACAGGTTTAGCTCTCTGTTCGTAATAACGTTAAATAAGAATAGTTTGTATTGACAAGTGCGTATTGTATTGTTATAAATTACAAGGAGATATATAGAACTAGTGACGGAGGATCAGAGGGTTTTTAAGAAAAAGATATATTACAGACTTAATATGGAAATGGAAAAATAGAGATGAGGGCGGTGTTTAACGTGCGAGAGTTCTCGCACGGGTACGGACGTAGTTTCTTAATTAAACAATTCCGCTCCTTTCTTGAATTCTGATTGGTAGGTGTGGATTTTTAATTGTACGCGTGCTATTAACGTAGAGGTAATCAACGATTTTTCAACAAATTAATAAGCATATTTATTTAACTAAACGAAAAATAATATAATCCTCTTGTCCCTGCATTAACCGATTCTATATCGATGTAGTTTTATCATTGTGTAAATGTAGTAGAAGAGTATTGCAATACTTCGAAAAAAAAATAAATATCTCAATGGCAATTAATATTTTGAAACCTCGGTGGCCACAACCCCGTTTTTCAAATCATCCGTCTACTTTACTACCTGGGAGTAGCCAGGTTTTAAATACATGGCATTAAGCCAGGTATTAATACCTGGCAGTAGCCAGACTTTATAACTATATATTCTGCTATGAATATGAATAAACTTAGAACAGATTTCTTTGTATTTAGAGAATAATTTATTTGACGCTAGATATACACTTTCATAATTCATTCAATAATTTATTTCACTTTTTACAAATTATTGAATCTTATTTCTCTATGTGTGTGTGTGTTGAGTTGATAAAGCGAAGTAAACTCCACATATTGTCTTCATTGTATTAAATTGCTTGAATATAATTGTAGTATTTTATTAGTATAACTAAAATATTTTTAAAACCACAACAAACCACACAACATATTAGTGACCTTGCTCTATCGAAGAACTTGTTGCATGTCTGATCAAGTTACTGAATATTTACTTCAAAATAAAATTTTTGGAAAGTACTTTTATATTAAATCCCAAATTTTAAAAAAATCTCATATTTTATTTGTACAACACGTGGAGATCAGGACGTTTTGTACGTCAAATTTTCTCAATAATAATGCAAAATTAATTAATTCTTAATAAGTAAATGGAAAAAAGAATGAAAGTGCAAATTCACTTGAAATCAATTAATGTAAATACATTGATAATGACACTGAAAATACACTGACATAATAATTAATGTAAATACGCAGATGGGCTTGTAATTGAGAGGTAGAAGAAATATATATATATATATATATATATATATATATATATATATATATATATATATTTATATATATATATATATATATATATATATCTCTCTTTCTCTCTCTCTCTCTCTCTCTATATATATATATATATATATATATATATATATATATATAGAGAGAGAGAGAGAGAGAGACGCACACACATAAAAAGTAGCTAGGCCCAGAAAATTGTATGTTTCATTCACGTACACGTATTAATGTTTTCCAATTCGCTGGTGAATGTGTCACACGACTTTCGGTTTTGCAGTGTGTCGAATTACCATTCAAGCAGCGGCACTTTGGCATGTGAGCATCTTTTCAATGGTGTGTTATCAAAAGGAGGACGAAATACTAAACCGGATTTAGACCCATTAATTTTAATTATTTTTTGAGGGGGGGATTAAATCCAATAAATATGCAAAACTTCTAAACGTGAAAGACAATATTAATTATGTTATCTCATCTAGAGTAGTAATGTACATTATGGAGCGAATTCCTGACATTTCAAACAATGCAAAAACATGCAAAACACTGTCAAATGAGAATGCAGAACGTAATTTTGAGGATGTGGCTACATTTTTCTGAAGCGGAGGCGTTCTCGTGAACGACACTACACATCAAATTTGCAAAACATCTCAACGTAAGGCAAACTATAATATCATTTGAGTGAGTTACTGCCAGTTCAAGCAACGATGGCAACATGCGGAAAAGTATCGTGTGTGCATGCAGAAGGTATTGAGGGGGCGTGGCTGCACTGACCTGAGGCGGCGAGCGCCAAGAGCAGCGCGGCAAGCGCGCACGCGGCGGCCGCACGCGGCGCCATCGCCTCTCTGCGCCAACGACTCGGCTCCACGCGCCAACGCCTTCCGGACCCTGCTGCGCCTCGCCGCTCCGCGCCGCCCGGGGATAGCGCCTGCTCGCACGCTGTGCCCGCGCGACTGCACGGGGCGCGGCGGAGGCGGCGGTCGTCGTGGTGGCGAAGGCGGTGGCGGCGGAGGTGGAAGAGGTGGTGGAGGAGGAGGCTTTGTAGGAGGCGGAGGAGGAGGACGATTTGGATGAGGCGGAGGAGACGAAGGAGGAGGCGGAGGAGAGGTGGAGAAGGAGGCGGAGGAGGAAGAGGAGAAGGCGGGGACGGGGGTTGAGGTGTAGGCGGGGGCAGTGGCGGCGGAGGGTGGAGGCGGAGGTGGGGGCGGCGGAGGTGGGGGCGGCGGCGGAGACGGAAGAGGAGGTGGAGGAGGAGGCTTTGGAGGAGGAGGAGGCTTTGGAGGAGGAGGAGGCTTTGGAGGAGGAGGAGGCTTTGGAGGAGGAGGAGGCTTTGGAGGATGGAGGCGGAAGAGTAGGTGGAGGCGGAAGAGGAAGCTTTGGAGGCGGCGGAAGAGGAGGCGGCAGAGGAGGAGGAAGCTTTGGAGGAGGGTGAGGAGGTGGAGAAGGCGGAGGAGGAAGTGGAGGAGGAGGCGCAGGCGGAGGAGGTGGAGAAGGCGGAGGAGGAAGCAGAGGAGGCGGAGGAGTCTTTGAAGGAGGCGGAGAAGGTGGAGAAGACGGAGGCGGCGGCGACGGAGGCGGTAACGGAGGTGAGGACGGAGGTGGAGGCGGTGGTGGAGGTGCAGGTGGTAGCGGTGGCGGCGGTGTGGGCGGCAGAGGGTGAAGGCGGAGGTGGAAGCCTCAGCTAAGTAGGAGGGGCGGTTGCTGGCAGAGGTGACACAGCAACGTTAGTGGTGACGGCGGTTGCGGGTAGTCGGTGGTGGTAGTGGTGTAGGAATGCGGGCGCGGAGGGGAGCGGGATCCGTCGAGGTGGCGGTGGGTGGTTGGTGGCGCCGGTGGCGGCAGCTGCGGCGGCAGCGGAGTCCGCGTTCTGCTGACGATGACGGCGTCACGTGCTGGTGAGAATGCCTGAGCCCTCGACTCATGACTTTGAAGACGATAGCTGTGGGGACGAAGTTCCCCGAGGGTTATGCCAATGATAATTGCGAGGTTAGATTGCAATGATGATGTCGACTAGGATGGAATCGGAGATGAGGTGGTGTCATGAGTCACGATAACGATCGTGTTTGCGATGGCGATGATGATTGTCGATTAGTTGAGGTAACATTGATGGAAGAATGCATTACGTAGGTACAACGGTTTCAGTGGGATCTCGAAGTTTTCGCGGTGAGTGAAGAAAGGAGTCGTTGTAGCTATTTGAGAAATTATATTTTTTGTGGTATGTAGTAATGTTAAATGGAACTCTTGGTGATATATTGGTGAAGATTGCGACAGGGACAATGAGCACGCAAACATTGATAACTTTCAGGTGTGGCAGCTGCCCAAAAAAAGCAAAGCATATTGACTCAACTAAAAGAGCTCTTTAAGTTGAGATACGAGTATGTACTTGAGAGGGTGACCCAGAATTGGTAGAGGAGGTTCCTTGACACACCATAAAAGTAATTTCTATTGCAAAGTGTTGTTTCCAATAATTATAGGCAATAATATTGTAAACCTAAACTAATGAAAGGTAATTGAAAGTTTCTTATTGTGGCACATATTTTAAACGCATTTCTTTGATTAATACATAACATTGTTAAATAGTCGTAATAATTTAACCGGTTTTATTATTCCTCGTCATGTAGGAAAACAAGTACCCATTATATCCATAGAAATCACTTAGTAGTTGGCTGATCCTAGCAATATAGATGGGACCCTCCTCGATTTTCATTTGTGAAGTATTTTATAGGTCATCGATTACCTTTTATAAGAAACAGTGGTCACAAAACCCCAATAATGCGTTACTACTGGCTAGGTAATTACTCCCCAGGGCTTCAAAAAGAAAGATTTAAAATGACAAATATAGAAGTTCGCAGATTGAGATATTTGCACTATCAGACACACATTCATCATCTCTAAATCAGAATACGTCCTTAAGCCTTGAAACCGTTTTTTGTCATGTTTTGCTTTTATACAAATTGAGACCTTTTTGAACGTCCTAACAATTTTTTTATTTGTGATGACGCGATAATGTTCGATAGACGCACTCAAACGAATGATATACGTAAGGAACCTCGTAATGCAAGTAGTGCTTTTATAGAATTCATAATAGCACTGCTTGAGTGTAACACTTTTTCGTGGACAAAAGAAAACCGTTGTTTGACGAAAAAAGTTTTGGTTAATAAATTCATGCGAAACTAATTTGTCAACATTTTTCTTTACAATTGACATTTTTACATTTCTTTTTAACACAAATCACTTATTAAGTTGTGATATACCTAAATGATGAACCAATTTTTGTTTATGAAAATGTCATTTATATGAAGTAGAATATACGGATGTCAATAGACGATCGCGGGGAGGGGGTTACTATGCGACAAGTAAACAACCGGCGTTAAAGGTCATTTTCGCTAGGTGAAGAGGATGTGGAAGTGACCGGGCGGAGGCGGAAATAGTATTGTTTTGTTAGACAAAAGAGAATGATACAGAGTTCTGATGTTTTAGGAAGAACAGTGTCACTCTCTCTAGCAACACGGTAATGAGCGGGTCGGCTCCTGACATTTTACCAAGTCGAAGAAAGACTTTTGATGGACCACCAAATCTGATGCAATAACTTGTAGTACAATTAAGTCCATAGTTTTTTATATTAAGATAAAATGTTCTTGTTGAAAAAGACGAAGGAATTCTACAAAGTAATAGCCAGTACGTATATAGGCGTCCACCCGTGATGCGAGTAAGGGAAGTAACGGGTCATAATAGTATCGCTGGGAGAATTTGAACTTGATCGCGAACATTAGGCGGAGGACTTTATGAACAAGGAAGATTCTGCTGTGACGACGGAGAAGATTCTACGGGGCGCCATCGAATGGAGAAGTGAAGAGTGCGCGAAGATTCGCGAAAATAACAAGGTTGTTTTATAGTTATTACAAGATAGAGAAAACTGGTCATGACCAAAGATAGTTTCATTTTGATGAACGATGTAATAATTCTTGTTTAACTTTTATCAGAATCATAATATTTCACATTATAATAAATTCCAATTTGTTGCTTTAAAAGAAAGCTGATTATCATTATTCGTTACGTGCAATCCAGTAGTAGATATTTTGATAAGATTTTCAGATTCCTCGCCACTCTTATGGATGGCAGATTGGGTAATTGGTTACAGAGTAAGTAGCAAAAATTATGAATTTCGAACACAATTAACTAAGCTAGCACGACATAATTGTGGATGAGAAATATTTAGATTACGTAGGAAACATGAGGGTTACAGTCGTAATTATTTCCTGGCGCTCAAATCAATAACTAAATTATTCGGAAAATAATTACGAGTGTCATTCAAACGAAACGAGTTTTGAATATAACGAAGTTAATAATTCGTAAACTTACAAATCTTCTTGGTAGAAAGAAAGGCTTGTTCCAATATAAATTAACTACATAACTTGAGCACTATTTTACATCAATACAAAGAGAAGTCAAATCAGAACTTTTGTTAAGATAATGAATTTCTTTGTTATTTACATTGGAAGGTCCATGAGTGTTAACCTCATCCTAAATTATTTTTGCTTATTACTTTCTCGCCTTACGATGTTCTTCCTAAGTATACAAAGTGATGTTAACGGGTGCCGGAAAATTGCGAATTTTCGTCGGAAAAACTCTTTGTTTTATTCCTGGCGAATCGTCTATGAAGCCTTAACAAGTATATTGGAGCGCTAGCCGCCGCGTCTCTATACGATCAAAGAGGTCTGCTCCAGACTCAGCAAGAGATGATGCCGATGATCTTCGAAAACAATGGTCGGCATACTGTTCACGATTGGGAAGTTTTAAAAAGGATGCAATGTGTTGTGGGATTTTCTCTGGGTTTTCGCCAACTGGCAGTTTCACACATTTTCCATTTCGATAAGTAACAAAAAACCGCCTTACAGCTTCAGATGACCGCATTGCCATATACTATTTCTGCTAAGTTAATCTTTTAATATTACTTCCTCACACCTAGAAGCACCAGCAACCCCCATGGTGCAAATTCATCCATTAAAACAAATTTTCTGGCGAAAATTCGACGTTTTCTGGCGTACGATTACATAACTTTCTATTCCTACGAAAAAATTCCTAAGGCGAGAAAGTAAAATTTAATTCTGATCTGATTTCTACAGATTTGTTTTCTTCAAACTTTTGATTTTTAAATCGTCCCAATTTTACTTTTTCGTATACGTACGTATATAAGAGTATTATTATTATTATTATTATTATTATTATTATTATTATTATTATTATTATTATTACTATTATTAGCATTATAATATTATCTTTATTAATATTATTAATGTTACAATCCTGTACATCCCTTTGTAGGGAAAAGGCCTCCTTCTTAGAACAGGGAGGTTTCACAACACCTGAACGAACGGATCTTCAGATGACGGTGATTGGTAGTTTGTGCTTCAATGATATTTACCAATGCACTGAAAACATCAATTAAAATTAGTTAAGTGATCTATTTCTTTTCCACTGTTCACAATTACTGTTCACCAATACACATAGAATAAGCGCATAATACACATAGATTATACATACACATACTTAATAATACACATAGAAACTTATTGCTTTGTACATGCATGGTTTTTCGCTATTCACCAGCACACATGAAACCTCTATTAGGCAAGAAAGTGATCTTTGTTTTATTTGTCGTGAATGCCTTGTTCTTTGAGATGGAAAAACTACTTTGTGTTCTATACAGTCAAATGCCTTCTTAAGTTCTATGAAAGTCAAATACTTTTTCCAATTGAGTTATTTTGTTTTTTCTGTTACCTAGTTTACTATTTGAAGCTTGTTGATGGAAGTTTACTGTTTGAGAGTGAGGAAAATTATCGTCTAAAACCTGCTTGTTCTGCTGGCTGTTCTCTGTTCAGAGTTGTTGTTAGCTTGTTGGTAATTATTTTCGAAAAACTTTTGTAGAGGTTTGGCAGTAAATTTATCAGCCTGTAATTGTTTAGGTCGTTTGTGGGACCTTTATAGTGAGTTAAAGTAATTGTGCTTAATAACTATTGTTTGGGAACTTCTTCGGTTTCCAGAGTAATGTTGAATATTCTCATACTTTCAGGACCAATCGTTGGTATGCCACGTTTAAGGTGTTCATTTTCAATCTCGTCGTCTCCAGGTCTTTTTCCTGATATCTCTTCAAGAATTGCAGACCGGAATTTGCTCATTATGATTGGCAGAATGTCTTCATTGGGGTTGCTGGGCGGTTTAAATACGATGTTGTCTCTCTTTTAACTAATTTGTTGCATTTAGCAGAGTAATATACGTACTAGTAAAGAGAAAGTTATGTTATGCCGCGGAAAATCGATTTGGAGATTTCAACGGAAACACTGCCTGTCCGCCTGTCTGGTGGTCGATCTGTTGGTCTGTCTGTTCGTCCGTCTGTCCGTCCGTCTGTATGTCCGTCTATCCGCCTGTATGTCCGTCTATCTGTTTGTCTCTCCGTCTATCCGTCTGTCCGTCTGTGAACACTACTAGCACCTAAACCATACATAGTATGTTTTCCGAAATGGATATTCTCCAATCGATTTGGCTCGTCTCGAAGCTTTGCGATTTTCATCAACATTCTTTCAAATTTGGGAGTACTTTACATAAAGCCCCAGAAACATTTTCAAATTTCTATCAAAAATGGCTCCAAATGTTTTTCTGTACATTTCTTGTATGATGAGAATAAAATACATTGGTAAAGGTGACATATGTCCGATTTTCACAGTTAACTCTAAATGTTACACAAATTTTAAAAGTTTCAATTTTTCGGCGTCTTCCTACAACCACAAAATTGAAGAGAATATTCCTTGAAGTAATTTTTTTCTCCATTGTTAGTTCTTACATTAAGGTCATGTATACTTGTTTGAAACTTTTAGTAGTTTTTCGCGCAGTATTGCGTGCAATATGTGCAATATTATTATTATTATTATTATTATTATTATTATTATTATTATTATTATTATTATTATTATTATTGAGCCTGCAAAATCCCTTTAAGGGCAAAGGCCTCCTGCTTCAGCAGGGTGAAAGTTGGCTTACATGTTGACACACAAAATTATCTAAAATGAAGTTGCATAAAGTTACACAAAAGAAATTGAAACCACACAAAAGTAGATTACACAATATGAGATTAAACTTCATTACACAATTTTACACAAATGAAAATTTTTCTATTTGCCTTAAACTCTTCCGTCAATCTTCCACTAATCTCAGTCTTTCGTTTGATCTTTACTTTGGACCGATTTTCACACTAAATATACTACAAAAGCAAACTAAAACATTCACATTTATTATTATTATTATTATTATTATTAGTATTATTATTATTATTAAGTCTATACATCCCTTTGTAGGACATAAGTCTCCTGATTAGGGTAGGGAGGTTTCAAAAGTTTATTGTTCTTTTCCACTGTTCACGGTCCTTCGCCACTCTAGTCCACTCTACACCCACTGTCTTCTTGAAGTAGTCCGACCATCTGGTTTCCTGCCGGCCTTGTCTCCAACCCACTCGCGGGTCCCATACTGTTGCAGCATGGGTCCATCGTTGGTGCTCGAGCCTCATCAAGTGTCCACCCCATTTCCATTTAATACCCATTGCTTGGTCTGCCGCATCCAAAATGCCACTTTTTCTTCTAATAACCGAATTTCGTATTCTTGGTGTTGATAGGTGTTTGAAATAGGATATTATTGTTTGTTTTGCTCTTATATAAATATCTGTAGAACAGTGTTGCATTTTCAGCAATCTTCTCCCTGGAGGTATCCATTTTTCCATCTTTGGATACCACTCCTAACATTCAATGGCGTCCAGGGGCTAGTTCTTTCTTAATAGCCTTTACTGATTTTGATGTTTGAATAATTTTCTTCACTAAATCCGTTTTGAAGTTCCTCAAATCCTTTCTTATCTCTCTTTTAACTAGCTTGTTGAATTTAGCATGTTCTATTCTCTTCTCTTCCGAATCGAATCTCTCATTTTTTAATTTTTCCCTTTGTTGGATTAGATTCAGTGTATTTTCCCTTAGTTTAGTTATCCTTTTGGGTGTCCCAGCTTTGGGTGTAGAACTTTTGCATGCTGATGAGATGCTCTTTTCAAGTTCGTCGTAGCATTCTTGTACTCTTAGATGTTCGTGACAGCGAAGGCCTACAAATTTATTTTCCAGTTCGTCCTTGAATTTATCTCCATCTATATTTAGTTGTGGTCTCTTTTTTAGTTGTAACATTTTTTTCCTAGCGATATTTGCTTTTGCAAGTAACATTCTGTGATCTGAGTCAAATTTGAGATCATTGATAGTCATCACGCTTTCTATACTTTGAATGTAGTCTGTCAGTATGAAGTCGATTTCATTCCGCGTCTTTCCATCCGGAGAGCACCATGTTCACTTATCATCTGGCTTGTTGTTGAAAAATGTATTTACAGTCTTGAATTTGTGACCCTCTGCGAAATGAACTAGTCTTTGTCCTCTAACGTTTCGTTTTCCGTAACCAAAACGTCCTGTTGCTTCCTCGTCGTAGTGAAGTGTGTGGCCTACTTTTGCATTTAAATCCCCTATTACAAAATTGATCTTCGACCTGTGATTGTTTATTGTGTCGTCCAGGTCTTCATAAAATTCTTCCAATTCCTCTTGTGGACTGGCTTCTGTCGGGGCATATATTTGAATGATTGTAATTTTTGTAAGAAGTCTCTTTATCTTCATGACAGCAATTCTTTCTGAAATTCCTATTATTTCGTCTACAAATTTCTTTATTCTTCTTTTGATCCAGAAACCCACCCCTTTTTGGTCCTTTGTTGTGCCTTTGAAACTAAATATATCTCCATTCGGTTTTTCTATTATTGCTTTGCCAAGTTTTCTAACTTCGCTTAACCCTATGATGTCATAAGTCTTGTCCTTTAGAGCATTTTCTAGCTCTTCTACTCTTTCATCAGATAGGAGGGTACGTGTGTTCAGGGTTGCTATAGATAGAGAGAAATCATTTACTTTACCTCTGTTTTGCCTTCTTGATTTGCGATTTTCTTCATTGTAATCTATGGCACTATTATTTTTTGTTACATTTGTCTCTCTTATTTCTTGGATCTTTCTCTCTAGTTTTTTGGTGGGTTTCCCCACATCTCCCATTATCCATTTATTTGTATTCTTTGATATCCAATTTTAACACTATTTCCTTTTTCTCATTCTTGCTTACCTCTTTCCCTAATTGCTGCCTGAATCTCCCTTTCTTGTCTCGTCATGTTATTGTCAATGAAAATATCGTGTCCTCTAAGTTTCATCTTGTTTCTCATTATTCCTAGTTTGTCTTCAAAGGTCTTGACTTTTATCAAACTCCATCCTTTCTTGTCTTGGCCTATGTAGATAGCTTCTTCAAACTTTCTATTCGTATCAATTCGGTTCATTGTGTTGACGACAACTTCTTTTACAATGTCAGATGTCACTTTCTTTACTTTTATGATTATATTGTTTTTCTTCTCCCGTTTCGTTCATCTTTCTTCCAGAAGTTTTAGACGATGCTCTATTCCTGTTGATTTATTGTCAGTTTCTTTCGCCAATCTTTCTACATTTGTTTCTAAGTTTTTTAACCCGCTTTCCAGTTTTACTTGTCTTTCACTTATATTGTTATCCAATGCTTTGACTTTGTCTTCTAACTTTAATTGTTCATTTCTTATCTCTTTTTAAAAATCTTCTCCTTGAGTCTTCAATTCTTTGATTTCTCTTAGGATTTCCGTTAAAAGTGTTCTGTTATTTTCTTCCCCCTCTTTGCTTGCGTCCAGATCAGTCTGTGCTTGGCGGTGTGTTGACTTTTTACCCCCAGGCATCGTCGTAGTTTGTTGTAGTGTAGTTTTAATTCTTCACCTTCCTCTGCTGGTTCCTTAAGAGCCGCTATGAAGCGCTGCGCACAGTGATCACCGTTGTTGTAGAGCTATCGCTTGTTGATAGGTAGTGCTGTTGTAGCATGTGTTCTGTGCTGCTCTCTTGCGGTTGATTTTTAAACGTTTTTCCAGGCGTATCAGCGTTGTATATTCTAACTTCACTGTAACGTTCGTTATTTTAGATTGAGTAATTCACTTAAGTCTTGTTATGCCAAGATTTGCGCTTACCTCTCTGGCTCGGATATGTCTTGTACTTTCCAACTGTACTAATAGAATTTCTTGGCTCTTCCTTTCACTTGTTTTTGATGCTTTTAAAGACTCACTCTTCGTAGATCACTACATTTCCCGTTAATTTACCGTCCCAAAACCGTTAATTGTTTACTTCTCTCACGTCATTAATATTTACATTACCGGCGATTTGTTCACATTATAACATTTATGAGTACAAGTGCTTGAAACGATGTATGTTAAAGTTTCTCAAAAACGGAAGTTTTTTGAGAAAATGAGGACAATATTCTGCGTTTTCAGAAATGTTTAAATCTTATTTTCTCAACATGCACCGCACACGGACATAAAATTAATTTTGCTGTATACTTTTTTTTCTAAATTGACACAAATGTAATTTTTTGAAATATATCTCACGTCTTTAGTATACTATAACGCCCCGTCCAAGTATGGGCTACAGCGATGCCTGGCTGCGAGGGAGGCGAGCAGCGGGGTAGTTTGAAATGCGCGCTCCATGCCGGGGACCTTAAGTCTCGAGGGTTCCAAGCAGAGTTCGCTGGTGTAGAGGACAGTGTCGATGCTTTGCTTGCGCCCAAAAAGCTCCGGTCCTTTTATGATGTGAGCAAGCGACCGGAGAGAATGGAGTGGTGAGAGTCGGGAGTGTGGAGCAGAGCTGTGTTGGTGGTATATGGGATGTAGCTCGCCACCACAAAACATGAGAGGAGGTAAAAATGAAAAATTCATGTACTTGAATTTGTTGTGGAACTTTTAATGCACGAACAGAGGTGATATAGTGTTAGAGGTGCGTTGGAAGATGAAGGGACGGAGACATGCAAAGGTAACTGGATAGGAGACTGGGAATATACGTGAACTGGAGTCCTAACTGATTAATGTGAGTGCTAATAAAGCATTTAATTAACGGTTGTATAGTTGAATTGTGTAGGCGTGAGGTTAGAGGATCAATCTCTCCTTAAATTGAGATGCGGTAGTCCAATTTGGAATTGTGAAAGTATTGTAGGTGTGAGTCCTGGCATTTGAAGTGGCAAGTGACTTATTTTGACTGTTCTTTTGCCGGATGTGTAATATTCTTTTAAATACAAGATGTTCTATTGCATCATTCTGAGTTGAAGACTTGAAAGACTGGTAAATGAAATTGTGCATAGTAAAGCATCAATGTTCAATCACCAAAGTACATGTGTGGATTGTGAACTGATTATTTATTCATGGGAGAAGAATTTAAAGAAAGGTGAACTTTCACTTTTGTTAACTTGTAGTGCTGCCAATTATGTACTGTTTATTTGCAACTTGTATTGCAGTTCTCTTACTGTAAGGAAAGTGTTGAGTTGTTAATTTTGGTCAATTTGGGAGTGAGACTTTGCAATTTCTGTGGTAATGTAGTATCTTAGTGGAGATTGTCTAATACCACAGATTCTGAAAAATATTAGCTCAGTGGGAGGACAGTTAGTTATTTTTACTGCTGTCTGTAACGTTTCATTACAATGTTTATTCATGATTTCCTTCTGATCATAATTAATATGGTGTGATTTCATGGCAGGTAGAATTAGCATGTAGCAGGAATGCTATGTGACCATGAAGGATAAAGAGAAAGAAAATGTTGCAATGATTACTTGTATGGTAATGAACTAGTATTATCATTAAAACTTTGGGTCATGATACACCCTACTTTCTTGAGTATTTATCAAAAGGTATAAGAAAACTTTGTCAGTCATGAATATTTTTTATACAATTTCTGGAGAAATGGTGTAGGATGTTTATTCTAAAGTTTATATTGTAAATTAAATTTCTATTGCTGTCTTGATCAAAATGGGATGTGAAATTATTATTGAAAAACAAGCGGAATGTTTATTCTAAAGTTTACATTGTAAATTAAATTTCTATTAATGTGTGTTGATCATAGTGTGGAATGTTTATTCTAGAGTTTACATTGGAAATCAAAGTTCTATTGCTGTGTGTTGATCGTGATTGGATGTGAATTTATTATTGAAATGAGGGAATTGTGATGAGGAATGTATAAATCTGAATTGTTTTGGAGTGAAGGAACATAAGTGTTGTATAAATTAATTGGAATGATAATATTAATTCCAAGGGACTTAATCATTTGTTCAAAGTTAATAATTTGATTTTCCATTTTTTTAAAAAAGGATGTTAGATGGTTATAATTCTCAGAATAGTTCTAGAAACAGTACTTCTTTGTTGATTTGCTTGTTTTCTTTTTGTTCTTGTATTTGGGTACAGGCAGCCAGACAATTGTACACTGTTGTGACATTATTTCTGTGCTGTTGCTTTTGTGTTTGTTTAGAAACTTGCAGATGTCTGTGTACTACAGTTTTCATTAAATTCATTGTTTGTTTTTCGTAGCATTGCACTTTCTTTTCTTTTTCGTGGGAAGGTGTGGAACAACGCAGGCAAGAACCCTCCTTTAGTCCTCGATTTCCTATTAAGGAAATTTAAATTATCAATATTATTATTATTATTATTATTATTATTATTATTATTATTATTATTATTGCATCTCGATGACCAACCGCGGAAGGCCCCTACCCACGCCGCCGCCGTCCGTTTGATAAAGCGTTGCGTCACAATACGTATTTTGGGCAGTTTGTATACATTATTGCATTTGTGAGTGGAAGTGCTTCAAATGACGTCTAATGAAGTTCCTCGAAAAAAAAAATTCTGTGCAAAAGAGTTTCAAATTTCGCATTTACAGTAACGCTGAAAAGATATTTTCTTACAAAGGCACTAAAATTTTCAACGAAAATTTCCTAATAGGACAAAGTTTCACTCTTCTATAATATTATTAAATGTAATATTTCGGTTCTGTCATTAGAAAAACGAAAATTGAGAAAATGTAAAAAAACAAAAGAACTTTGGGCGGCGATAGATACCAGCCGGCAAGTGTACGTGGCACAAGACCGAAAAGCTAGTCCATACCAAAGAAATCAGAAAACTAAGAAGTACGAGAAAGCCTACGCCATTCTCTAGCTCCACTAGCTTTCTTTAAGTTTTCTCCTCGTATGTATCGGGGGGCCGATTTGGAAGGCCGAGGTGGCTAAGAACGTGTACCGACTCAACGCTTCGAATTGGAAGGTTCGTGGGTTCGAGTCCCGCCTGGGCATGGTTGTTTCTCCCTTGTCTCTCACGTATGTGTTGTCGCGAAGGGCTTCGCGTTCTGCTGATCCCTCGCGTTCTGTGATTAAATTCCTTCTTTAAGAAATTACTCTCTGAAAATCGAATTTCGTTCATTCGCATTCCATAGATCTGCTTATAAATATTTCCCAAATAAAAACGTAGAAGGTATATAAATACTATTTCGATCTGTAGGCCAGAGTATATTGAGTTCAATGTTTTTATTCTAGAGTGCTAGCACAACCCAGAGCTGAGTAATTTAGAAAAGAGTAAATATTTATTTGCTCGAAAAATGGCGCACGGTGTAAAACAAAAATTGCCGCCATTTGTAAACCAGGTACAATAAAAAAATTAGAGATGTTTTTGTACAGCCATACATAGGGAAATTTATGTACAAAATATTATTGTTTTTCAGATGCTCTAGCGACTAATGCTGGACCACATAAAGTGGATTAACCCTTAGGGGTAAAATACTCATCGTGCATCGTTCGTATATTTATGTAGAACGTGAATACACTGAATTCAATGGCAGAAAGCTGTTTTCATTTAAGTATTTGAATCTAAAAATATATATGTATTTTTGTTCGTTTGTTTAAGAATTTTTCAAATGGTAGTTGAAGTGTAACACAGAAATTTTCATATTATAATATTACATAGCCATTACCAATATCACGAGAAAGTACCTGCTGCTGTAGCACCACTAGTTATTTTCTGAAACGTCTCGAATACAAAATCTTTTTTTTTTTTTTTGCTTATTACATCGAATAGAGGGAAATCAAAAAAGTGAATTTTAGAATGCATGAAAACAGTTAATATTTCAAGAAATATGGCGGAAATTAATGTTCGTAATTTAGTATTACACGCCGCGTTAAGGTACCTGAAACAGTGTTACATGTGGGGGGATGTATGGCTGAGATTAGTGGCAGCAACGTCATTATCTGAATTTGAGGTAAAGGAAACAATCAGTGGTTCTCACGAGAAAGTGTTATTTTAATTCAGGTAAACACATTTTTACCTAAACTCTTTAAATACTGCAATCTTTATTTTTTTAAATACAATTGTAAATTTGCATTTACTTGAAAAGAAATCGCAGTTCTTGTTTATTTTATCTTGCATATTCCTAGGAAGAGAATTTATTTGTTTTCAAATGACCTTGTTCTTTCTTATAATAGGAGCAATTTCCTACTTTATTGCCTGTTGATTGAAGTGAAGATACCATTGATTGGTTTAACGACATTTTATACATAGTAAATAATAATAATTTCTTTACAATGCATATTACAACAAAACGTACAAATATTTTGACATATATTATTTATGCAATATAAATATTAAAAAAATAAAAATACATCCTAAAAATTATACATTTTAGCTCAAGAATTGGATTATTATGTTTTGTATTTTAGTTCGCACTAGAGAAGCATTCTTAAATCATAGTTTCATTATGAGGCATTTGATGATATGTGCTTGTTTCTTCCTATACATTCACATTCGAGTCCGATTTTCTCTGTCATTAAATTTTAAATTATCACAATCATCTTCGGTTTTTTGTCCATACTTAGAGGACACGACCGGGGACGTAGTCTGGTTAGCATGCCATTAGTGAATGTCAATATTTGAATGGACGTCTGAGGAAGGAAGTTTAATTGAATATTCTGCTGTTCGAATAATATTTGTCTCGTTGTTGGTATTTGACTGATGAGGTTAAAGTTGAGGTTTAGAAACATCAGTTCTACTTCCCGTCTATGTTGGTGCTGCCTTTACAGATGATTTTGTGGACCCTTTCGTGCTGCTTGTCGCAACGGAAGCATTTTTCTAAGGTAAAATATGTTATGTTTGTGGTTCAGCGGCCCTAAGAGCAGATTTTGATAATGCATAATCGTCAATATCTGTTATATCATACATGGATCTGTCTGAGAATGCATCATCATTAGGAAGTTTTGCGGGGAATGTTTGAGGTTCTATAAGTATTGCTTTTTCTTGATTGCTGGGTTTACTTAGAAGAATTTTGGAAACCTTGATTTTGTTTGTAGCGTTTGTTTGAGAAGATGTGTTGTCAGATTGATTCATTGGTATATTGTATAAATTTGCTTGATGCAATGAATGTAAAATTTCCTTATTTTTGTTTCTCACTTTTTGTATTAAATCTGAGAGTCCCCCACTTGTATTCTGCAATGATGAAGGTGCTGAATTATTGGTTGGAGAAGGTTGAAGAAACGGCGCATCGGATGGCTTGATTGTTGTGTGTGTTTCATTATTCTTCACTACACCTCCAGCAGTAGTATCGTTGTTTGGTAATTTCGTGCACGGCACCTGCATTTAAAGTAAAAAGATAGATGAGTTCATTTCTATGCGTTTCAAGGAAAACTGAATGCAAGTTAACACTCGAATCGTTAGGTTGATAAATGAATAAGTCCGAATTCTTATGGGTTATAAGTCAGAAATAAATGATTTGAAGAAAGTTCTTCACTAACTTGTCTGGTAGAAATGTTCATAATTGTAGTTATTTATTTAGTCAAAAACAGTCGAAAATCATCTGCGCACGCTTTCTTGAGTTTCAGAATCCCTTCCCAACAATTTAACTATTAATAGTTGAAATATTAATATTAATAATAATAATAATAATAATAATAATAATAATAATAATAATAATAATAATAATAATAATAATAATAATAATAAAAATTTAAAAAAGCGATTGTTAAATTACGTTAGATCAGGTCTGCAGAATGCCTACTTCCTTGGGCATTCTGCTCTCACGAACTGAACGTCCGTCCGCGAGAGCGGCGAAAGTGCAAGTAGAGGAGGGTAGGCACCCCACCTCGGGAAGGAAGCAGCCTGCCATTTGCACAAAGGGATCGTCGCAGCGTTCAATGCCTCGACGTCTAATGCAATGATTCATGCTGTGGAATTATTTGTCCACATACTTCTAAATGGGTAGTGCCCCTTATTTCTAGCTATATGGGCATTAACTCATTGTGTATGTTCCTCTGTACACTGTTATGTAACAACATACTTTCCTTTTTATTTTATGCTCATTGTGACTTTTAAACATTATTTTAAACTAGTGGATTTTTTAAAAATATTGTTTATATATAACAAATACAAATTTACAATAATTTTAACCGATAATGTAATATTCTTCAAAAGATAGCCAAACGAAATAAATTATGAGAGCAATTTATCACATCATGATTAACATAAAAATGGAATATAGGCAATTTGAAGAAGGCATGGAATGTTTGGCAACACATAGATTGTGACCATTTCCCCCCCCCCCCCCTTATGAATCTGAATGAGCGATACCAACGCGCAAAATCTCACTGACGGTATATCATGGGCAATTATGAGATTATTATGGGTCTTGTTAAATTGCATGCAAAGGACTTAATTTTTATACGGTGTCGTAAACATTAATACTGTTCGTTGATTTGGGAATATAGACTTACAAGCACTCTTGACAAAAATTAGAGCCAAAAGTAATAATGATTTTTTAAGAATAATATTTTCAAGCTTCGATAGAACCGTTTTATTCAATTAAACAATGTTAGTGAAAAAATAGTTTATTACTGTCATCTCATCATCAAACAAAAACGATTCAATATTACAATTTTGCGTTTAGCATCACACCAACTTTGTGATTTCATTGTAGCAATGCGAATTAGCATAGTCAGCCCTACAAGCAGTTATAATACTTGGCGTTCAGATCAAATATGTATAACTACTTGGTTTTCGCTTCATATTTCTCATTGTCATATATCGACTACAAAAATTTTCAATTTAATACAAAAGGTAATATTACTTGAACTGTATGTAACGGTCTGTCAGGTTCTCGCCGATTGCTCTTTCAATACGCGCTACTGTTCCAATCGCGCTTTCTCATTGGTGGTCCCCACACCTAGAATGGACATGGATAAGAGCCAAAATTTATTGCCTTTCTATCCTTGAAAATAGATTTTATTACATGGGATCTTTTTTTTCTTTTTTTCTTTTCTTTTTTTTTCTTCAAAATTTAAGTAGTAAATGACTTAGTGTAGGGATCACAGAATTTTGAAAATGTGCACACAATTGACTTTTCTCCATAGCACGTCATACGCAGTTTTAACAATTTTTTGACGTAAAATAAATAAATAAATAAATGGGTCTGATCCCCATCCTTCCTGGCTTATTAGATAAGCACTTGAGGGGCTCACATACGGCTCCCGAAGTCAGTGAAAGTGCAAAATGTTGTACAGGCCTGCTTTAGACGAAAATATAAACTGTTCTTAAATAGGACCCGAAATATGACTTTGAGATTCTGGATGGCAAGGATTTACTAACCCAAAGATAGCATAAAGTATTTTTCAAACCAAATATTAAGAAATTTCCAACATGGAATCGTGTTATTTGCACACACAAAAAGAACTGTTCTCTTCCATGCTATTTTCTTGCAGTATAACTCTAGGGCATAAAATTAGATACCGTTAATGGATAGGGGATATATTCCGTTAAATCTAGGGGATACAATTATATACTGACTAAAAAGTATCGTAAATGTCTGCATTAAAAATAATTTGAGTCTCTTGTGGGTATGAACTCCTTTGAGCGTTTGAAGCAAACGTAACTGAATTATCTGTGTTACGTGCGCCTTAGTCTGGTATGAATTGGGTTAGCATGAAATATTGTCCTTACACAAACACACAATAAAAATATAGTATTTCAAATACTATTATCGCATGAAACATTCATTTCATACAATAATTTTAGGTAATTCTGAGATGTTTCTCAAATGAAGCAGGTATCAGTGGAATAAACATACGAAATTAACACAGAACTAATCTCATGCGAAGGTCTTCTAGAATTAAGACTCTTACATCAGATGAGTGAATGCTAGAAATCCCAAGAAATATGAACCGCGTGAAAAATAGTGGAGGTTATTTGACTTTTTAAAAAGGGAGAAAGAAGCGTTTCTCAGAATTATCGCGGAATAAGCCTTCTTAACACGGCTTGCAAGGATTAATGACAAAAGACTAAAAAAAGTCACATACATAATGTTTACCGTTTTGTTCCTGGATGAACAAACTACTTTCAGAAAAGGAAGACCATGTCAACACAAAGCAATTGAGTCGTCCATTTTCAAAACCTGTGAAACAACAATTTAAAAAAATTTAAGTTGTTGTGCTCAATGGATAGATCTCAGCGCCTACTACAAAGATATTTATTTTTCATCCAGTAAAACCCACTGTAACCGCTTCAAAATTTGTTAAAAGAAAGTCTCGTCCACCAGCAAAACCTGTCAAAATTGTCAAAGCTACACTTTCAAAACCTGTTAAAAAGGTCCAATTGCAAAGGCAGCTAAATCACAGACAATACGGGCGCACGAAGCAATCCACAAGCAAAACCTGCTAATATCTATTTCAGAACTTTAACATTGAGAGGATTCAAAGAGTGTTTTGCTTCATCGCTCCTTCCTTGTCAGGGTACATACGAAATTTATAGATAAAACGAATGATGAACTGGTGGAACAAGACTAAGAATTCTTTTTATGTCTTGCATTTTTTGTACGGTATTGACGTTACTGTCCTAATCTGTGCAGGTATGTAATCGCGGAGGCTTGCCATAAATGCCTGCAAATATGTTTTATTAGGTTTCAGGTCAATCGCTTAATTGGTTTCTGTGCACTTGTCATTGGAATGCACAAGTTTTGAGACTTCAAAGAATTTTGTTTTTCGTATTTGTGTAATCTTTGCGTCGTCACCGAAAACAGTTTTGTAGTCTTCGTAGTGAGCTGATAGACTTTCAAAATCCAGAAACTTGTCAGTCATGTCCCGAACTATGAAATGTCTGCGCTTCCAACACCAAGCACGAGGTCCTATGCCTGAGATGTGAAGGTGTCTGTACTCTGTTTTTGCTCTTAACTTATGAACGAAACATCCATGACATGTGGTAAGTATGTATCATCGCTCACAAGAAATTGCATAACAATATTTTTGAGATGGGACGTCGGCGTAATATATCCTGGCATAACAATCCAAGTGCGTTTTTCACTTGGATCAGTATGGCATGATATTATAGTTTTCAAAGTAAGATCAATTCTGAAATGTGAGATTGAGAAATTCCTACAGAAGATGATGGTGTTTGCTCTGGGATCACTGCGGCATGAAAATTTATAGTTTCTGCCAAGAATCCATGCTGAAAGCTCAAAAAAGGATAAAATGTTACTTGGATCAGTATAGTTGTACTCTACCCAATAGTCATCACAATATTAATTAATAATAAATAAGTCGTCCATTTGAATGTATTGAAAACTCTTTTATATGTTAGTAAATTGTATTTGTTGTTTGAAAAATCTAAGTCTATTAATTTATTGAAGAAAGATCTTCACGCTACCGTTTGGCTGAGAAAAATCGTATGAATATTTGAGATTTATTGATGATCTAGAATTCTCTCCTCTGAAACGTACGTAGAGTGTAGAGCCCGGAAGTTCAGGCATTTATTTTACCTAAAATAGGCAGGCAAAAAGGCATTTATTTTTAGTAAAATAGACATGCAAAAAAAGGCACTTATTCTGTCTAAAGTAGGGGGCAAAACACAGAACACATTAAAAAATCACTATTTAAAAGTAATTAGTGTAAAACATTTATAACTAATACATTCAAATTTATATTCTAACTCAAACATTTTTAATAGCACTATCGTGAAAAGAAACTACATTTCCTTTGAAATCTTGATCCCACTTGACCATCCGCTTGACGACTACGAATTTACTTTACTCGCAATTTTTGACATAACCTGACACAGGGGCCTCAACGTGCACAGAAAGACAATACACGACCGTGTCTTCACGTTTTCCTGGATAGCAGATGTTTCCAACTTGATAGAGATTGGTGACAGGAGGGAAAAGGGGAAAATAATAACGAAAAAAGCAGAAAAGGCCACAAATAAGGAAGAAAAGGCACAAATAAGGCAAAATGCCAAAAATAGGCATCAGAAGAAAAAATAGGCAAAAAAAGTCAAAATAAGTCAAAATAAAAATCTACTAAAACCACTCCAAAAGCACAGTTAAATCATTCCTACTGTAAAAAGTCATAAAATCGGAACAATTATAGAAAGGCATTTTGCTCTAATAATGATTCTTGAACGACATTATCGGGTTAGTCATAAGGCGTCCATCCCTTGCCGTAGACGCACCTGGCTTCCATTGACGGAGGGCGAGGCCGAGGCCGCGGTCGAGGTCGAGGTCGAGGCCGAGGGCGAGGCCGAGGGTGAGGTCGAGGCCGCGGTCGAGGTCGAGGTCGAGCTGGGGTCGTCCCCGATGTAGAGCCCTCGTGCGTGGGGTGTGTGGAGCGGGCCCGCGCCGCCGGAGGCAAAGGCGGAGAGCAGCAGGGCAGCCCACAAGTGCATCGCTTCGCCGTTGACGCTCGCGCGCTGCCTGCGTTCGCCGCCGGCCTTCCGCTGTCGCGCGGCCTTCTTAAGCTCCGGTGCACGCACCCCGCCCCCGCCCCGCCCCCGCCCCCGCCCCCGCCCCCGCCCCCGCCCCCGCGCCGCCCGCCTCCCGCACGCCGCTCCTGTCAAACCTTCCCCGGCTGCTGTGGTTGCGCAAGATTTCTCTGTACCACCTTCTGCGTGGGCCGAGCCATTTCCTGTGCTGCGGACGGCAAGGTCAAGCAATGAACGGTTCCTCGATTGGTGCTCCCTTAGCATCTCTGGCTAACTGTACATTCATTAAAACACTTAATCTAAAGCCATTATTCCCAAACTCTCATTGTCTCAGTCGTTCTCTGTTTCAGTTATGATACTCGATTCATGATGTTTCTAAATCGACTACTGCCAGAAACCTGGAAAAGAAATATTGCGAAGGAAATAAGGCACAAAAATATCATATTAAAATAATAAGATACGTAATGAAATGTGGAGTCATTTGTGCGATATGAATGCTGCGAATTAGTGGGCAATATAACTATGCAAACGACGGTTTTCTGTTCTTCAGGTACTTTTTCGAAGGATTCCCGGTTTCATAGGATTACTCTTGTCAATGTAATTAGTTTCTGACTTTTCAGCATGCGTTGTGCTCTTCCCGTTACCAATCTCTGCCTTCGACTTCTTCCTTCTCTCCAGTTGTGACATCGTCTTCCATGCCTGACATTTCTCTCTCTCTCTCTCTCTCTCTCTCTCTCTCTCTCTCTCTCTCTCTCTCACACACACACACACACACACTCACTCACTCACTCACTCACTCACTCACTCACTCACTCACTCACTCACTCGCTCACTCACTCACTCACTCACTCACTCACTCACTCACTCACTCACTCACTCACTCTCTCTCCCCCTCTCATTTCCTCTCACTCTCTCCTCACTCACTCACTCACTCACCCACTCACTCACTCACTCACTCACTCACTCACTCACTCACTCACTCACTCACTCACTCACTCACTCACTCACTGTCACTCTCTCTCCCTCACATTCCATCTCACTCTCTCCCCCTCTCATTTCCTCTCACTCTCTCCCCATCTCTCTCTTTCTCTCTCTCCACTAGCTACGTTGTTTGAATTCAGCCGCTGTCTGAAGAATTCTATCGGCCGGCTTCCCTGAACGATGTTTTATGTGGTTTTCCCGATCAACTCCAGGTAAATGCCGGAACAGTATCCTAACAAACAGACCACGGACCGTGTGCTATCTTTCCTTCCTCTTTCTTGTCCTATTATCACCACTTGTAATGCTTACACACACTCACATGCACTACAATACCACGCATAACTTTGATAGTAAACATCCGTCAATTTACAATAGACATCACCTTTTTTCACAATACCAAGAAACATTTCACAGGAACAAGAACATTATCATTGTGAAATTTATACAATAAAACTCGTACTTGAAGCTGCAATACCCGATGTCATTGTCATTGTGACATCTAACAGTTCTGAAATTATGGCTCGTTGGGAAACCAAGTTATTAGACGCATATAGAAATGTAGTTCTCGATATTTCAGGACAATGCAGCCATTTGAGCCAATAATCTTAATTAAATGATCGTTAAAATGGTTTACTGGTTCTCTAATCTAATCATACAGTTATTGTCTCTATCAAATATTCCAATTTAAATGACACATCTGTTTGGCAATGCCGTTAATATAAAAGACATTAATTGGGGTAAATTCAGATATCGAAGGGATTAAAATCATAATTTCATGTTTTCATTATAGTATGATATGGGTTCAAAAATTCCTAATTTCATATTTGCAATTGAAAGTCGATAAACCTATCACATGTACCTTAAGTCCTAATACATTCTAGAATTTCAATGGTGTCTTAGGAAACAAGAGGGGGGCGAAATTACTCTACGCAATTGCATTCATTGATATCCGGAAATCCAATAACATTACTGGAAAATCTTAATTAAAAATGGCTATAAATGATATACTGTAGGGAATGATATCGTGGAGGATATTGCATTATATGGGTGTGATGTATAATAAATATTAGAAAGTATCGAAAATAAATAGCATTTAATAAATGAAAAATAATAGCATTTAAAATGTAGTGTACTTTGCTTTGAAACTGTGAATTGCAATTATTATTTTGTGTAAAAAAATTGATTGAATAATTGATGATTTCGAACACGTCAACTGCTAAGGTCATTTGCCTCATAGGTGTAATGCATCTTTTTTTCCTCGGGAGGTGGCGGTGCTAATGCTCGCTAGATGGTGAGATCCGGCGCCGACCTACCTGCCGCCTACCGGGGTCTTCCCGAACCAGGTATCTCCCATTAGCAACGGGGCACCATCTCCGCCGGGAAAAGCTCTAAACTCCCGACCGGTCTCCCGGTATGTGTCGTAGTGTAACGTATGTAAGTGTATGTGTGTGTGTGTAAGTAAATGGTAGATTTTTAAATTTCTAATTTACTGTTCTGATTAACATGTGCGCGAAGAAGTGGTGAATAATGGGGGGAAGGAGATATTGAGATAGGACAAGGAAGAGGGAGGAAAACTTGCGCGCGGTCAGTGGCCCGTTTGTTAGGGTACTGCTCCGGCATTCATTTGATATTGATCGGAGAAACCATGGAAAAATACAGATCTGAGCAGCCGGCCTCTCGAATTCACCTCCAGGCAGCGACTCAATTCGACCTAGCTGAGAAGCTAGTGTCCAAAATCTCGCCACTGTCGGGACTTGAAACTAGGGCCTCCGGGTCAGAGGCACTGCAGTGATCCGAACCATTTTCACGCATTACGGTTACGTAACATAATAATTTGACAAAACCTCGTAATATAACCAACACTGTTCTTTATATGCATACCCGATCTTCAGTGAGCTTTGTGGCATTGAATCTGTTGGTACCATTCGTTACCATAGCGACAACAAAAATAAAGTTACTTTTCGGTATTAAAATCTATTATCATTGCATTCATTAAGGAACAATTTTCTCAAAAATAAACTACAACAAAATGTAGAACATAAATTTTAGATAACCAGTCATCTTTGCAATGGTATAGTTGAGTTTCGTGAAATATTTATATTCAAGGAATAGTGTTCCGTGAAAAACTATATTGTTTTAAAAGATTTTCACAATTTTTCTATTGTGCATGTTTTGCTGCGCTATTCATTTGCAAGTTGTGGTAGGAGTACAGCTGGGTGTGTATATTGCTCTTTTGTTAGCAGTACTACAAAATCAAATCTGTGTTTCCCTTAAAGATGTAAATAAGATTTCTATAACTCGGCAGCGAACACCTCTCTTCAAATGTTTCTAACTTCTCTTTGATGGTACTTTTATTTATCATTTAACCACGTATAGAAAAAGGCGAGGAAAGGATTTTGGAGCTCAAGGAAACGTGCCCCGAAGTAGTGTAATTCTCCCTTATACGTCACATACACTCTTTTATTATTCTCGACGAAAATCAATCATAACTCATAATGAATGTTGTTGAAATACGTCATTTTTTTTAATTTACTGATTTGTTGAAAAGTAGTAAGATGATACTTTAATAGATGCAGTGCGTGGGGGTGAAGTTGGAATTTTGAAGATTTTAATCTATTGAGATCTTCCGAAATGCAATTGAGACTTGTGTCTGCCCTTCGTTTAAGCAGTACTATCAAGCAAAATCCGTTGTCCGTTTAGCGATTAACTTGCAGTACACGGAAACGAACAGTTTTTGTTGTGAAATATTGCCAATGGCGCTCATGTTTCTAATTTTTTTCATAATGGAATGAATAAGTACTAAGAATTTATTTTTTCAAACTGTGAAAAAGAATGAGAATGGATTTAGAAGCTCCAGAAAACCTGTACAGATAGTACTTCTCTCTTACACTTCATAAACAGTTTTACTGTGCCTTTTTGTGCAATTAAAAATAAAAAAGATTTATAAGAGAAAATAATACAATGGTTTTATTTTTCAATCACAAAAAGTTGAAATATTCAGGCCATGCATTTCAAAGCCCAGATTCTTTATTATTTACGATTATATTACTCAAATTGCATCCTAAAAATAAGAATCACGCTCACGGTTCCTCGATAAAAGTTATGTTTAAAAATTCATGGCCCAAAAATATTACTTCATTTCAATAATTGATGATTCACCCTAACATTGCCAAGGGATCTCAGAAACCCTCCGATAAATATTTGTTTTTTATAGATTTCAATCTCTAAGAAAACTGAAAATCATTGATATTATTTATTATGTGCTTTTGATAAAAATATGATGCGATTTATCACAAACATTTGTTACGTAATTTGAATTATTATAGCTTCTTCGGATGAGGGTATAAAATCGGCTCTATTCTCACATTTAGAAAGAATTTTGGAAATATTTGTTGTAATTGAAATCCTTACATTACAATGTTATGAAAATAAATAGCGATTTATTTGAAATAAAAAAATGTAATTGCGCGTTTTGTCACTAAATGCAAATATTGGTGCAAGAAAATCAATACTTTTTCATATTCAGAGTCAGTAATAGAATAATGTTTTGTTTTATTAAAAAAATGCACATCTCTAAATATATAATGTATATTAATTTGTTAATTAAAAACATCAATTGATTCGACATTTAGTCGTGGATACTAAAAATCTCAAAATATTTCTACTCATCCTTACACACTAGCTCAGCTTATGGACTTTTTAAACTAGGAAAAACATCTTCAATAAATTCAAGAATTAAATTTAAATTTTCAAAAGACTTACTACAACCTCCGTAATTTGATCACTATATAATTAATACTATGCTATTGCCAATATATTATACCATTGTTTTGTTTTACAAAAATAAAAAATGTTGTATCTAATCAATTAAAACAAGATGTTAGAGGTCCCTGGAAGGGTATTCCTCAGTATTTATGTGCATAAACTAAATTGTATCCTTTAGTTAATGTATATATCAATTGGTTATTATTTGAATTAGTTTTATTGATGTATTCAATACATTGAAAAATTCTGTCTGTAATCGAAGAAGGATAAAATAAATTTAAAAAAAAAGAAATTTATTCGATAGATTTCAAATGACCCCCTCCTCCATTAGTAGTTCACGCTACCATTCTTACTCGTACCTTGGTGTTGCTATTGTTAAGTACACGATCGAAATTTGAAACTTAGTTGGAGGCATTTCCATGTAACCACGAAAAACGTAGATTTAGATAAGAACCATTTGATTCTATATTGCTTGAGCATTCCGTTGTTCCCAATGTGCGTCAATCTCGTACTATTGTAACTAACAAAATCACCTCGAATCGTCGTTGAAATGCTACAGAGTCATCTGTTGAGCAACGTGTGCTGCACAGTAGTTCGTGGAAACGCCGCTGTGAATGCGGCCTTCACAATCCACACAGTTCATGAGCTGGCCGCTACGCTACACCACAGTTCAGGTTTTCTTGCGCGGGAAATGCAGATAACCTTTGGTGGAATAACTTTCTCAGAAAAACAACAGTTTTTTGGGTATGACTGTTTTCAATAATACTGGGAAATCAATATCCTAAAACTTCCATATTTAGTTTATTAATTTATTTCGACATTGCATTTTGTGGAACTTTCGAGAATCCTGAATATTTAAACAATTTCAATTACAATTACAACCTCCGTTTCAAAACTACCCTTAATTTTAAAACAAGTTTTTCATAGATTTAATGAATATTCAAATACTTAATGTTATCATAACAGTTTTTATTTGCTATTAATAGTCTAACTTCAATAACAGTGTGAGAATTTTAGAAAAACTTCATGTGCATTAAATATTAATTTATGTAAGTGTACGTTGTGTACATATGTTTCTAGCGTATTATAAATTAATATTCACTTTGTACAGCAAAGATAATCAGAACATAATCACTTTCCGCTCGCTATGAGAAAGTGGATTAATATGGAGTCCTTGTAAACAGGTAACTAGATTTATCTTTCCAGTTACTTCTCTTTTATTATTCATGAAGATGTTACAACAGTCTATTAAATTCGAATTAAATTCATTTAGATGCTGTAAAATGAAAGGTTAGGTATGCATTGAGTGGGCCATATGAACACGTTAGGCTGTCATTGATATCAATGTGTACACAACAAATTTGTTAATTGTTAATTTGCTAATTATATTTGTACGCCAACAAATAGTGTCCCCAAGAGAATGCGCAGCAAACGCAAATGCGAATACGTAAACGATGACAATGTGATGACGATAGATTATTCTCTATTCATAATTTACAAGAAACACGTCCGATTAGTGTGTAGTTTTGTACATGTGTGTTTATTTTATATTATGTATTTAATCGGTACAACGTATTTTGCTGACCTGCGAATCATTCAAGTAATCCAGCTGTAGCCCGCGAGAACGCTAGAGATACGCTAAATTTAATATGTAAGTGCATGAGTCACTTTCCGATTGAGAAAATGGGCCTGAATAATACGTTCATATCTTTCTAAGTGTGTATGATTACTTTATAACAAGTTTTTAATTACAATTGGCTATTTTACGAATTAGAGAATCAAACCATGACTGATTTAATAACTGAATTCGTGTCTAATAACTGACTTTTTCCTTTCTCGTCTACTGCTTACGCAATATAGAGAAACTTCTGAAAACGAACAGTCTCTAGCTTTATTAGCTTTTTCGAAAGTTTCCCCAGGAAATTTAAAATATTCTTCAACTTTGCAAACTCTGGGAGTCAGACTCGTCAAAAACTGGGATGCAGACGAAACTACTGTAAAGAGATATTTAAATCTTTATTTTGTGTGAATAATCATTGAATAGGAAACTGTAATCATAGCATGCCTCCTGAATGTATGAATTGTAGCGGTAATCACTTGGCCTCAGTTCAAAATTTCCCATTTTAATTTGCAAGGCAATAGGCATTACAACGTAGATCTCCTACCTTTCCCTGTGTTTACGCAATTATAAATAATAACATTATGCCACAAGCAACTCCACTCCAAATATCCCTCATGAACTCCCGATTCCCCAAAATTTTACAAATGGAAATTCTCAAAATTTGCAGAGACCAAACGATCCCACCCAAAGCATTCAAGGTTCGTGTCCTTCGCCCTCGTCTCTCTCCAATCCTGCCCATCTTGTTCACTACACCATTAATTCTCATAATCCGTATTATTTAATTCTGTATACAAACATGTCTTCAATCCTTTATTACTTCCCATAATTCGCACTTTCCCGTTCATGAATAAAAACAAACATAATTTAAAATTCTACGTATTTTAAACTGGAATAGCAATGGCATCACAGCTAAAGAAGTTTTTTTTAAGATTTCCGCTCGCGGAACACCATATCGATCGAGCAGCCATTACGGAAATTCTAATCTCTTACGTCAAATTTTTGAGTTCCAAGTAACAAAGATTTTAGAGCGAATCCTCATCGATGAAGGCGTCTGGTGGAGTGACAATAGTTTTCAAAAGGAATATTCCCCATGACCAAGGTCCACTGGCAATCACCCCTGGTTTAGAAAATATACAGTTCTCTTAAAGGATAAAACCTCGCACTTTATTACAATCACGGTAGTGTACAAACCGCCCCATATTCTGCTAAATTCAGCTCAGTCTCAAAGAATCTTGGCGCAGTCCACCCCCATGCTAGCAATAGGAGATTTTAATGCTAAACACCAAGCTTTGCGATGTAGAGCGAACATGCTGAACGCAAAAACTCTGTCGCATTTTGCACTGAACTCGAATTGTAAAATAATATTCCCGCTCCAGCCTACTCTCTAGCCGTTTAATCAACGCTTACCGTCAGATATACTGGACATTATAGTAAGTAAACGTTTTATTGGTCCAACTTATCAATTCTCCTTAACAGGGCCAAATCAAGATCTTTGACCAGTTCTCATTACGTTTAACAACCTTTCTTCCCCCACTAGGAAGCTTGATGCACAGCAGTCGTTTAAAAAATGGCCGACATCGATGTTCGTAAGAGACCGGGTTGTGTGACTGAATTCTTAAATGCTTAAGGTTGAAATGACCATTAACTCTTAAAAGGTAACCTTCCCATAGTGTTTAAACTGGTGAAAGTGGATACTGGAAATGAAAGGGATGAAATGAAACGGAGCTAGAAATTACAAATTAAAAATAACGCAAGTATAATATATAGCATTTATTTAGAAAAATTCAAGACCATTTATACACATTACTGTGCTGTGACTTTTGTCAAAAAGGCTTTGTCATTAAAGTATTCAACAAACAAAATGAATACATATTCGTTAAGTCTATTTACAAACAGCATACTAAATATATATACAGGTGAATACAAACTAAAGTGACTATTTAAATGTAAAACAAAACCATGATACAACAATGACTGCATGAAATCACGAATGATGAAGAAAGCAAACCTCATATGACAACCTGGTTGCCATAGCAACGCCCAGCAGAGGGGGCGACCGTCGGCTACTCGTCGCTCTCGCGCGCGGCGATGCCCGTGTTCTGGGAGATCCAGTCGAGGAACGCGCTGACGCGCGCGTAGCCGCCAGGGGCGCCACTGGCGCAGCCGTTGCCAGACACGAAGCTCACCACGCCCACCTGCGTGTAGCTGGCGCCGCTCTGCACCACCAGCGGGCCGCCGCTGTCGCCCTGCAACACACGCCCACACCGCCCGCTCTTTAGTCGCCCGAGCCGACCGTTTGACTTTGGCGCTACGGAGTAGAGAGAAGGTTATGTAGTGCTGCGCGAAAAAACGGCGAATTTTCGGCTGAAAAAATTCTTATTTCAGGGCCCTGGTGACGAGAAAGTGGATAAATCCAGTTGGTAAATTTAGAAAACAATCTTCTAACACGTGATGTAGCCAGAATCAATGTTTTGTCCGTGCTTCGTACCGAAAAGTCTATGTCGGCAAAACGTCTCTGTCTGTACACAAGGGTAGCGCATAAACTGTTCAACCGATTTTCTCCAAAATTAATATGCCACAATCGATCTGGCTGATGTCACGGCCCCTTGAATTTGAAACCTGTATTTTAATTTTGAAGCGTACTTTACCAACCCTCGGGGACATTTCCCCCTGAAGCCCCTGGGACTTTTCGACATTAAAAAAAACATAATTATTTTTTATTCAATTTTGTAGTTGTATAGTGTGAAAGACGTTTAGGAGAATGGAGCTGGTCTCAAGTTCGTTGATAACCCTAATTTCTTGAAAATTGCAAAAGTTCAAAATTTTTTCGGACTCTTCCTACAGTTAAAATATTGAAGATATAGATTTTTCCCTTAATAAAACCTGCTGTGTGTTCTGTATCATACATTTTGAATAAAAGTCATGTGTTCAATTTTTCGAAAATTTGAGTTCTTTTCGCATAATTTTGCGTGAAAATACGGGCGAGAAAGTACGTGCTGTTTTAGCAGCACTAGTTTATAGACAAAGAGCTCATGGAAACACTGGTGCCACTGCAGACCCTATGACCCGAAAGCCCTAGGGTTCGAATCCCGGCAGCGCGGATTTTCGACACTAACTAGATAGATTGAATCTAGTCGCTCGCGCTGTCTGCGGGAGAATTCTAGTGGCCAATTCTTGCTCTAAACGGTAATTTTCTGTGAGTTCTGCGATCAATATTATGTGATTGTCGAAGCAGTACTACCTTAACAAGTGGGTCATGCACCGAACACGTTCGTTTCTTTCTCATTCTTGTCCCTATTTATCCACACACACACACACACACACACACACACACACACACACACACACACACACACACACACACACACACACACACACACACACGCCTTCACAGAGACTCGATCACTGCCTGGTACCTTCATAGTATTGAGAGTGATCATTTTAAGATTATGTTGAGTTAGAGGGGGGTTAGTTTACATAATTTGGGTTATTTGTATTGTTCATATTCCCGGTCGTGCCTATTTCCATTACAATATTTTAGTGAAAATAGTGACTTCCCAATGCTTAATAATTACGAAATAAACAACTAAATAAATACATTGTTAAGATGTTTAATCTAGAAGAACTTGTTTTCGTAACTCATGTGATGTGTATAAGTGGTACATTTATAGTTATTCATTCATGTAATTTATTTATAATGAAAATATCCTTTCTTCGGTGCTTAACTCACAGTGCTTAACTCCAGTGCCTGTTCTTTTAGTGTTTCTGTTACCAAAGAGATTGCATAATCAAGGTCAGAAAACATATAGATGTAATATAATTGACTCTTCAGCAAATGACATTGCAAGCGAAGTTAATCGATATTAATATGAATATTTAATGAGATTTTTCGTGTAACTGAGTTCTACTTGTATATTCCCTTCACACAATGCTGACGATGTCATCTCACAGTTCATGAGGTTAATTTGTAACGTTATAAGCCGTTTATGCGAGTTTTCGTGTGAGCGTTATAAATTGTATCATTTCGCTCTGATCGCAGGCAAAAGTGTCTTAGAAATATTGACTCACAAATGGGTAATGGTCGTGAGGCGCATGGCGGTATAAAAGCTAAGCCTCTTTCTTAGAAGTTCTGGCACGGCAGATTAATTGACATTCGATTCATAAAGTCTCAGCTGATTGTCATTCACTAATAATTGTCATTGATAGTTGTGCTTTAACCCCACCCACAACAAGTAACAAGGCAGGTGAAGGCATCGTACCGATAACTATTTCTAGCTCATTAAAGTCCAAGTCTGACAAACTCTGGCTTAGCTTAATACTCGAGAGTCCCAAATCCGAGTGTAGCTCTGTCACACGTTTCCTCGTCTTTCCGCGCACGTGTCCGAGTTGGTTACGTTGGTTCAGGGCAGGGAGATGTTTCTATTGATGTGGCTGTATTGTACTGCCATCTGTTGTCCAATTTGAGAACCATTTTGCTGCTGATTGGCTTGAACTAATCGGTAGATTTCCGCGGTTTCACCGATCAACACCAGGCGAATGCCGGGGCAGTACCCTAACAAACGGGCCACGGACCGCGCGCGATCTTTCCTTCCTCTTCCACATCCTATCCTCACCGCTTCCACACACACACACACTTACACTAACATGCACTACACTACCACAAATTCCGGGAGACCGATCGGGAGCTTAGAGCTTGTCCCGGCTGGGGCGGTGCCCCACTTGTGGAAGATATTTGGTTGAGGAAAACCCCGCTAGTCGACGGTAGGTCGGCGCCGGATCTCGCCATCCAGTGGGGGAAGATGACCGCCACCTCCCGATGAAATAACATGTACTACACTTACTGGAATGAGTAGCTGACGCGCCCGGAATAACTAACAATCAATCAACCAACCAATCAATCAATCAATCAATTTGATGACCTGCTCACCTGGCAAGTGCTGCGGCCCCCGTAGCCGGAAGCGCAAATGGTTGAGAAGATGATCGAACCACCGTAGTACTGCTGGCACTGAGAATTGCTTATCACCGTGAGATCGACATAATTCAATGTTTGGCTGACACCACTTGCCCCTGGAAGTAAAAGAATAACATAAGAAGACATCAAAATGAACAATAGGTGTTACGCAAACACTTAATGACGTTGGGTTATTTTTTCTATGTAAAACTATTGAAATTCAGTTCCAAGATGGTTGCAACATATTATTTAATTTTATTCTGATTTGAAGCATGAATCTATAATCAAATTATTACATGAATAGCCAAGTAAGCATGCTCTGATAATTACCATCTGAAGTTTTTCCCCAACCGCTCACTCGTACTGTCTGACCAACAAAGGAATTGCCGGCTTGCGACCTGCTGGGAAGAGTCACTGGCTGGATGTAGGCTGAGAAATACAAATCAAGTTTTCAAAATTCAGATTGTTACCTTTTTTGACATGAATTAATCATTTTGAGTAGATGGTAGCTTACAAGAAAAGGAAACTGCTTGTGGTAGCCTTAACACGGCCACATCATTGTGAAGTGAATAGCTACTGTATTGACGATGAACAATCTTGGATGTCGTTGTTACAGTTACACGACCAGATTCACCAGCGTTCAGTTGTTGAGCACCCAGGTAAATGGTAAATGACCTTACACTGAAAATGAAAATCTCTTATTATATAAAAGTTGTATATTAAAATTGTTTTCAATAGCATGTGTAACAAAATAATTAATATCACAAGAGTGAATGCTCCCAAATTTCCCTAGGATACATTTGAGCACCCAAGAATTAAAATTAGCCTAATAAATTTATATTAGTTTGTATTGACAATATGTTATCCAAAAGATTGTTTTAAATTATTAAAAGAATTGCGTTTGAGCTTACAAATCTTACCCAAAATCAAAAAATTAAACAAGTGAACCGAGGGTACAGAGCAGAAATTCTCAACGTGTTGTTCTGAGACAATTAGTAGAAATATACAATGTAATAGAACAATAAATTAATGAAGAGTATTATTACAAATTATATTGAAACAACTACTGAAAATATATATTACTCTTAGTGTATGGTTGATTATTTTACATTCAATTGCCTAATGTGAACTGTTTCTATTGAGATGATAACTTTCTTCTCATATACAATATTAAATAAAGTAAATTGTAAATTGATTTTAATTTAAAGTAAGCGCAATTTGTATTAAGTGTACAAGGGAAATCAAAGTAAGTAAAGCATTATTTCTAAATTTGCAATTTCCGAAAATTCAGCGTTCAACGACAATGAAACCTGAGTCACTCATTCAAGCGTTCCTTTTTCTATCCGTGGAAAAAATTTCTAGATCATGTTTTATAATTTGTGTTAACTTTAATATGAAATTACGTGAAAACTACTAGTTTTTTTCAAAAATTGTACATGATCTTATTTAAAAATTTATTTTGTTTCAACAGATTTCTATTAACACAATCTCTTAACTTCAATTTTGCAGTTTTGAAATGTTAAATATTTTCAATTTTCGAAAATACTGAGAATTTGCGCCAAATGGGACTAACATAATATTTTTAACCGTTATTTGATACATACGAGGAAAAAACTTCAAGGAAAAATTTGGAGCCATTTTTTGAGAAAAAATTGTTTAAAAAAAGTAAAAATTCCCCATACTTCACGGAAAATTAGCCTAAAAATACATATACTTTCAACAAATTTTATATGACCCTATTATAAGATTTGCCTTAAAAGAACAGTTTTTGAAGGGAACAATCGCTATCTTCAATATTGTAGTGGTAGGAAGACGCCAAATAAATTACACTTCGGCAATTTTCGCAAAATCAGGAACTTCAACGAAAATAATAACTGCACTATTCTCTTAAGCGTTCTTTACATTACACGAGGAAAATGTTTAATAAAAAATAGCCATTTTTGAGAAAAAAATTGAAAATGTTGTTAAGGGTTCACGTAAAGTACGCTCAATATAAGTTTGAAAGTCAGAGGACATTTCGACCCAGGAATGAGAAAGTTTGATTTTTTGTTGTTGAGAAAGTTGATTGAACGGTTAAGAACTTTCGTTGAAGACGGACGGACGGACGGACGGACAGATGGAGAATTTAGCTCAGAGTCAACATTCAACAGTGTCGCTGACGCTGCAGTCACTCTGGCTGCAAAGTCCGAGAATTTGAATCCTGACGGAGGCTGACTTTTTGGATACTAGCTACATTGCTAGGTCGAATTCAGCCGCTGCTTGCAGAAGAATTCTAGCGGTTAGCTGCGCTGTTCCCTAGTTTTGTGTAGAGTCCCTAGATACAGAGAGTAGCGCAACCGTTACGGTCGCCGACATTTAATATCCTTCCACTTGATATCCCCGCCCGGCAGCATTCAGGAATTATGGGGCAATAATAACAAATGAAGGCATGATGGAGAGTTACGAGGATATTGTTATTAGTTTTCGATAGATTAAAGGTTCCCAACTCATCCACAATACCGTACAGAACAACTGGATATAAAATGGCGGATTCGGCGGCTCAAGGGAATGCGCTACTCTCTATAGCCGGCCGCTAGAATTCTCCTCCAGACACCGACTGAATTCGATCTAGCTGAAAAGGTAGCGCCGCCGTCAGAACCTGCCGGTCAGAGGCGCTGCAGCGACATCAGTTGAAGCACTGACCTACCGCTCCCGGTGTGCAACTATTGCCCGTAGCAGTAAACGTCCCCTGAATCGTCAGTCAATGAATGGGTTTGAAGCGGAGATGAAGGGGCGGCGTACCTCTGTGCGCAGTGCGCCGCCGTGAGCACCCACTGCGAGGAGATGAGCGAGCCGCCGCAGAAGCCCGAGCCGTCCAGCGACAGGCCTGCCTGGTGCGGGAACTGCCCGCGGCGCGCCGGCAGCCCGTTGGTGATGCGCCCCGGCGGGTCCACGGGCGCGGTGTCTAAGGGCAGCGCCACCACTTCACCTTGGCGGATGATCTTGGCGGTCCGGGTGACGCCGCGTCGCAGGCTGTGTTGCCGACGTTTCGACCATCTTTTCGTGGCCTTCCTCAGGGCTGGTCTCTTTCGTGGTCTTCCTCAGGGCTGGTCTCTTTCGTGGTCTTCCTCAGGGCTGGTCTCTTTCGTGGTCTTCCTCAGGGCTGGTCTCTTTCGTGGTCTTCCTCAGGGCTGGTCTCTTTCGTGGTCTTCCTCAGGGCTGGTCTCTTTCGTGGTCTTCCTCAGGGCTGGTCTCTTTCGTGGTCTTCCTCAGGGCTGGTCTCTTTCGTGGTCTTCCTCAGGGCTGGTCTCTTTCGTGGTCTTCCTCAGGGCTGGTCTCTTTCGTGGTCTTCCTCAGGGCTGGTCTCTTTCGTGGTCTTCCTCAGGGCTGGTCTCTTTCGTGGTCTTCCTCAGGGCTGGTCTCTTTCGTGGTCTTCCTCAGACCAGCTCTGAGGAAGACCACGAAAAGATGGTCGAAACGTTGGCAACACAGCCTTCGACGCGTCGTCACCCGGACAGCCAAGATCATCCACATGACTCCGGCCGCGGAAGCCTACGACTTCACGTTCACATTTCTCTTAACGGGGGTCGGAATAGCATATCTCGCCAATGTTAATGTAAGGAACATTGTAATTCATGTAAGCAGAAAAGCACCCACGACGTTCAAGCGACACCCATGATGTGTCGAAACGCCCACGCCTACTTTCACGGTACATAAACTTCAAAATTTTAAAAAAACTCAGAGATGTCATATTAAGATGAAACTTGACTTATTTAACACAGAAAACTTTAAAGTAATTAATGTTTTAAAAAAGTTAAAAAAAATATTTTCATCATTTTTGCCCATTCTTACTCATCGTAAGAACAGATCCCTTTGAAATTTATAGACAGCACACAATTTGTTCTCAATTATTTTGTTTCATAGCAATTCAAGTTAAATTTTACGTTTAAGTTATTCTAGTTTTCAACGTAGATGTAAGATTTAATTTGAATAGTTATGAAATAAAATAACAGAAAACAATTGTCTGCTGTGTATAAATTTGAAAGGAGTTTGTTCTTAAGATAAAATGCTACCATATAAAGACAGTATAAAATTCTATAAAACACTTCACATTGGGTCTTTGAATAAAGTGGTTGGCTTCTGGTCTTATCACTGGCTACTACTCTAGACCCTGTCACACTGTCAAATTAAACACATCTGTAACCGTATTTTCCCGTGAATAACAACATCCATTATTTCCTATGACTGATCTTAAACGTTCGAACAGATGAAGATGAACTTCATCTGTTTTCGGTTACAATTTTTAATATTAAACAAGATATTGCGTTTAATATTATTTTCAGAATTAAAAATGAAAGTTATGTGTATTTATACACTTTAGAAATAAAGGAAGCCATTTAAAGATGAAGATAATTCTAAAACTGGATGCTTCACGTATGTCGAAGAATATATGTTTATCGTTTATTTTGAATATAAAATATCTGGTCTTTCTGTAAGATATTATTAAACACGTAGTAACACGTATTATGGAACACGTAGTACTTCCAAATTTCTTGAATTATAATATTTTACAGATAGTGGAGACTGTACATTAAATTCGAAGATAATATTTTTGAATATTGAATCATTTATATTGGCTTAAGGATAAAAAGAAAATTTTTGTTGTAAATAATGAGATAAGTTAGTAAGTTGTGTATATGTTCGGTTGTTTTTGAAGATACCTCAACGCAATGGCATATTCTGAGTTATTTTTTCGATTTTAATGTATTTTTGTAATAACTAAAACAATAACTAACTCATTCATCTTACCATATACATCGTACATGTACACTTCCCTGCACAAAATCATACATTTATGCAACCTGCAACCTACCTAGCACGGGGAGATACACTCGACGAGGAATTAAAGAATCAACATCCAGTGTTGCTGAATGCAGAGGAGTGATCTGAAAAAAAAATTCAAAAATATTCTCTGAAGATGACTACCAAAAATAAAAATAACAATCGAGGTAAATGACAATGTTTATAACACAATAGGCAGAGTATTTGAAGATAAGCCAAACCCTTGAATAGATGAAAATTTGCAAGGTACATGTATTTATGTGCTTTTTGTTTCTCTTTTTTGTTTTCAGTATCATTTAGTTCTTATACATCTATCATTAAATAGGACAGTCACATTCAAGAATTATTCACTTTTATTTTTAAGTCGAACTGATTGTAAACTTTAGACTGAATATATTGATTTTCGAATAAGCTAATACGTTGAAAGCGGTCCAAACTCAAGCCGTACTTTCTGGGCACTGATGATAAAGAACACAAAAAATATTTGAACTATGGTAAAATGTAACGCACTTACCCACAGCGCTGCAATAGTAAGGAAAATCACAGGCAAAGTCTCCATGATTGCTCGTTGATCTCTTCTAATAGTTCTCTAAGACTCCTCGGATGCTTTAATGCGTTTATGTTGGTTGTAGGGTATATATACTACTGGAATGAAGGTTATAATCACTTGTCACTGAAAAATGTTTGATACGTGAAAGGTTATTATGAATAACAAAACTCTGACCTACCTTATCGATATTTGCTTATGATTGACCTCATTTACTAAATAGATTGTAATCTAGCGCACTACATTAAGGACAAATAAGTACCTCTCTTTATATTTCCTTCAAGAGCCTGCCATGTCTAGATTGTTATCGCACCTTGTAGTAATAACATTGGATGAATTTCTGGAAACTTGCAGAGTGTGCAAAGTTTCAAATGTTCTCTTATAATTCAGGAAGAAAGAAAAAATTAATTTTGTCTCTCGTGACGTAAGTATTGCTGATGATTTGATAGCAATGATGTTTCAGAATTATTTTCTTCTATTTTCACGATGGCTAACAACAAATACAAATTAACAATACAGAAATGGATAATTGCTACGGAGGTAATAAGCCATTACACACATTTTGTATAAGCCCATTTCTTGCAAAATAATGCACTATTATTTATTTGAACGCCTACGCATGATTAAGAAAGACTGGAGTAAACTCACAAGGATCTTAGGAAAAGTCATAGATAGAAGAAATACATTTTGATGTGTTCTGTTTTCTCTTCACAAAATTAAGTTCTCATTGCCATTTGTTAGTGAGAGAAAAGAGATCAAATCTACCGAAAATTGTTTAAATTGTGTTACATACTTCTTTTGGAATTTCCTTGAAATTCCGAAAGAATGGAAAAATTTCAAAACTATAACTTTTGGAAATTTCTTGAAAAATTGTATATCCAGTACCGAGAGAGTACTCACCGATGCCACTTATAATTACATAATACATACTCATGCAAAATGAGAACTCGAACAGGACATCAAGGTTGCGAGATCTGCATCTGTTTTGCTCTTTGCGGGAAATATCTGTGCAGAGATCAAAGTGCCTCCTTCTCAAAGGAGGTCAAGAAGCGTCTAATTGACACTCATTTTTCAGATTTGCTCGGGAGTCGGTAGCTAAATGTAAAATAAGTAAAGATGAATGTTCTCTTAACACTAATACGTGTCTTTACTTCTCACATAATTATGTATCATTGTAAGGAGTTGTGCCTTTGTTAGCCTTCATTTAAGTGTGAGAGAAAGTCAGGAAAATTTGTAGTTTAGTATTTATTTATTTCCCATGTTTCCTGTCGTCACTCTTTACTTAGACACAAACTAACATGCACTACCCTGCCACATATTCCGGGAGACCGGTCGGGGGTTTAGAGCTAGTCCCGGCTGGTGTGGTGCCCCACTGGTGGGAGATACATTGTTAGGGAAACCCCACCTTCCGACGGTAGGTCGGCGCCGGATCTAGTCTTCCAACGAGAGAATGTCACGGCCACCTCCCGAGGAAAAACATGCACTACACTTACGGGACTAATAACCTCATTAGTTGACGCGCCCGGAATCACAACCAACCAATCAACATTCTTTAACCCCGCCCCAACCCTCACACCGCCTTCCTACATCTAGCTCCGCCCTTTTTCGGTCTCTCCACCCCTGTCTTCCCGCTTTCTCCCCGCTCCCACCCGCTCTATCCAGCTCTTCCCGTCTCCACTCTGCTTCGCCCACCATCCGCCTCACATTCCGCCCTTCCTATTCACCCCCGCCTGTTCAGCCCGTCTGCTCCTCACCGCCGGAACTAGTTTTCAACTCTGACCATAAATTACTCAAAGTCTAATTGCGCAACTGAAATGAATTAAAATGCAATTAGAAGGAAACATTATGAACTTTAGAAACTTCTGATCTACTACAGTGAATTTTCTCATCGTTTTCAAGGTATTTGCTAAAAATGAAAGAAAACGCTCTTGACATAATTTAAGATGCAAAGGGGGATGAGGTAATTGTAGCAATATCTTTTTTTAAATTTATTTACTGCCCATTCGACTGTTTAAGTCTCTCAGGGATTTTAAAAATTACAATTAATACACTTGTCAAAGTTGATCACTCGCACATTGATTGTCCCTAATAGTTAGGGCATATCAAATCAAATAATGTATATATATATATATATATATATATATATATATATATATATATATATATATATATATATATAAATTAGTTATTGGCAGAGAATGTTTTTATAAATATTATGAAGTTTGTAGGAATGAGAGGAAATAGTGTGTTAGTTGTAGTGTGTATGTATAAGGAAAAGGCGTAATTTATGGTGCTCTGAATCGGTCTTTGGGGAATCGAGATATCATTATCCGAAGAAATGTGTAAGATTGGCCAAGATGAAAAGTTGTTTTAAATGTGTAGAAAATATTGAAGTAATTAAACAAAATTGTTTTGTAATTTTATCAACTCTGTATTTTTTTAGTTAGTGTAATTGCTTATTTGGTATAGACCTTGAGGCTTGTAGTGCTTTACGTATAAATTTATTTTGTACAATTTGTATTGTATTAACGTGAGTTTGATCAACGTTCGAACATATAGGATAATCGTATATCAATATGAGTCTAACTATTGATTTAAATAAAAGTAGTGAAATTTTAAACTGTATTGGAAATTTAGAAAAAAGAAGGGATTTAATTTTCACAATTTTGGTATTAGTGTTATCAATAGAGTTTTTGATGTGTTTGTTCCACGTCAAAGTGGTGTCTAACTCAATGCATAAATATTTTATAGTTTCGTTTCTTGAAAGCTCGGGAATTAGTGTAGTAAATATTTTTAAAGGGGGAGGAAAATAAGGTTTACGAAGTGTAAAAAGTTTGACTTGACATTTGTTTAAATTTAGTTTTATTCTCCGTTTTTCTGCTCATTGTTCACATATATTGAGATCATCTTGTAGATTATCATACGCACAGAAAATATCAGAATGTGGAGAGTGGTGTCAGTCGGAGTACTGAGCGACATAGGCCCCTGCCACCATGGCTATAGCGAACAGAGCCCGCATGTCAAGAGGGAAGAGGCCTCCAGCGTCGAAGCTCAACGGGCAAGCGGGCAGCTGCATCGCCAACATCTGGAGCTGGCGGCCGGTGGCAGGCGGCGGAGATCTTAGCAGCGCCTGCTGCACGCGCAAGGCCAGGCCCTGGACGTCGCTGGCCGGCCGGCAGCAGTAGAGCAGGAGAATGACGATAGCTACGAAGTGCTGGCAACTTGACAAGGACACGCCCACGATCTCTGCGGGGCCGCGAGTCTTGCACGCCACAGCCCGAAAGACGTGTAGAATTGCAGTTTGTATCCAGAACGCCGAATAAAATCCCAGCGCATCGCTCACCTCCTGCAGCACAAAGTGTTCGATTGATTGATTTTTCGTGTTTCCGGACGCGTCAACTGCCTTGGTCATTAGTCCCGTTAGTGTAGTGCATGTTTTTTCTCGGGAGATGGCGGTGATCTTCCCCCGCTGGATGGCAAGATCCGGCGCCGACCTACTGTCGGCTAGTGGGGTTTCCGCCTAACCAAGACTCTCCCACCAGCGGGGCACCGCCCCAGCCGGGGCAAGCTCTAAGCTCCCGAACGGTCGCGCGGAACATGTGGTAGTGTAGAGCATCTTGATGTTGATCCACATGAGCGATCTTCCCTTCCTCTTCCTTGTCCTCTCCTCTCCCCTTACTCACACACTTACACTAACATGCACAACACTACCACATATTCCGCGAGACCGCTCGGGAGCTTAGAGCTTGTCCCGGCTGGGGCGGTGCCCCGCTGGTGGGAGAGTCCTGATTAGGGGAAAACCCCACTTGCCAACGGTAGATCGGCGCCGGATCTCGCCATCCAGCGGGGAAGATCACCGCCATCTCCCGATAACAAACATGCATTACATTTACGGGACTAATGACCGAAGCAGTTGACGCGCCCGGAAACACGAAAAACCAACCAACCAACCAACCAACCATGCGGTGCAACATGCCACCAAAGGGCTTTACAACGTCGCCGATCGCAAGCAAAATAATTGAGTTAGTGCACGAAATACAGAATTGCAACGTGGCCTCCCCCACCTGCACGATCTCCTGCGCGTCGCAGAGTAGGCCGCGCACCGCTCGCACCTCCACGGCGCACCCTTCCGCCCACGTGGAGGGCTTGAAGCGCGGCCATGTGCAGACCAAAGGCTGGTGGGCACCGGCGGACGCGACGGGCAACAGCGCCGCGGCGGCCGATGTCAGCACCCGCACGCCCGCCGCCAGCGTCATCAGCTGGCACAGCGGCACGTGCAGTGCCAAGGACAGCGCCAGCTGCTCGCACAGCAGTTGGAAACAAATTTACTGACGCTCATCACAGCTTATACCCCCTTTCATTTTGTATTTGTATAGTTGAATTAACGAACAATTTGTACCTCGACAGCTCGTAGTCTCGCCAACCGCGGTGTCGTCGCAATCTGCAGCGCCCCTACTGCTGCCAAGAGCGCCCAACCGCCAAACAAATGAATGCATGATGGACCGTAGAGCTGAAAAGACAGACGTAATTATGGCACAATGTAACCTTGGCACTTGTAACAAATTTGATGACTCTCTGGTGGCGAAAGTTTTTAGAGTTCTGCAATAGATCATACGACTGTAATGAAAGTCCCGGATGCAATTTCTACAATACTGGGTTCTTCACAGGTAATGAATACATTGGCGAAACAGAAAATACTGTAATGACGAGTAGATCATAAGTTCTTATGGATGCGAGATCTTCTGTCCACAGCACCACTATTAAATAAATAAATCAGTAAATTCTACTATAAAGAAAGGAACTATGCATGTCGAACTTTAACAATGCAACATTGTTTCTTTGATTAATATTATTATTTTTTATACATGACATTTTTAAAATACGTTATATTATTAATAATAATACATTAATATTATTATTTGTTATATTAGACATTCCATGTTGATAGTCCGACTTTGCCGGCCAGCAAACGGTGTTCCTCATGCCCGTGGCTACTATCAGTCTCTCTTGGAGAGTAAGAGCGACAGAGGGCGAAGAAGACGTATTCTCTTCACCGTAACTAGCAAACCTCCGCCAACCTGAGATTTCCTTCGTCACAAAGCTACAGAAACCGACGATAAATATAGCTACACTATATTTGCCTCGACCGGGAATCTAACCACACCACGGGAAGCTACTCTCACCATGAGCCACCCTAAAAGCTTTCTCCATAAATCATTGTTAACTACACTACGTATATATGGTATATATTGTTATGTATCTACATATGTACATCTAGAAAAGTTAAATTTTAAAAATATTTGAGAAATTAATGAGGCGATACATTTTCTTAGCTTACCATCTGATGCTTATTAATATATTTTAAGGACCCTACCGAAAAAACATGTCCGAACTATGTTCCCTAAGAAAATTGACTTGTGGATATTATACAATAAATATGAACTAAGGTCATTGCAATTATTTTTTAAAATTATTTTAATGTTCAATATTAAAATAACCCCAGGGACGTCACTCCGCACTAAGCTGAGTCAGAGCCTCCTATTAAAAAAATGGCATTTATGTGTTTAGAGTAGTAGACCAGATTATTGGGAAACAAGTGAAGGTCACTACACTTCCAGCATCTGTGAAGATGAGGGTGAGTCGCAATTCGCTTTTTACGAGCTGCAGCTTGTGCTACCAACGTAATCTTTGCCGCATACCTTTTGCGGCTCTTACACGCCATCAATCTTTATAAATGAGGTCTCTAAAGAAAGATAATTCCACGGGGACCTAACGAATTGCACTTTCACTTTAAAAAAATGCTCACTTCCAGCTATCGACGTGGGTTACGCCGGAACCTGCGCAACCTGACGGGGGGTAACTAGTTTCCCGTCGGACTTTAAAGTGCAATCGGGAGTGCTCCGAAAAGCATCCTTCGCCCAATTCTGGTCATTAAGGCCATAGGTCCAAATGGGGGGTAGCCGGGCAAACCCGACTACCAGAGGCTTAGCATCGCCTCACGGCCTGCACCTTCAAGCTAACGACGTGAGCGGCACCACAATACTCAGGGCCCGGTAGTAGTCTGTGACACTCCATCAGAGACCACGATAAATTCGAGCCCGGAGATCGGTAGGATTTTCGACACTAGCTTGTCAACTAGGTCGAATTCGGTCGCTGTCTGGAGGAGAATTCTAACGTCCGGCTGTTCTGATCGGTAGTTTTCCCTGGTTTCTCCGATCAACACCAGACGAATGCCGGAGCAGTACCCTAACAAACGGGCCAAGGATCGCGCGCAATCTTTCCTTCCTCTTCCTTGTCCTATCATCTCCCCTTACACACACACATTTACACTAACATACATTACACTACCACATATTCCGGGAGACCGGTCGGGAGCCTTGAGCTTGTCCAGGCAGGGGCGGTGCCCCGCTGGTGGGAGAGTCCTGGTTAGGGAGAAATCCTTCTAGCCGACGGTAGGTTGGCACCGGATCTCGCCATCCAGCGGGGGAAAAATCACCGCCCTCTGAGGATAAAACATGCACTACACTTACGGGAGTAATGACCTAAGCGTCCGGAATCACTACCCAACCAACCGGAGACCACGACAACCTACGCCATGCGGGGAGCTGCCCCGACCCGGGAGCGCACCGTGGAAGCGGGGGGGGGGGCGACCTACTTGCTTGCGGAGGAGGCCCGTGCGCGCGGCGAGGGCTCGCCCCAGCAGGCCGAAGGCGCGGGCGACGCGCGCGGGGCGCACGACGGCCAGCGCCGCCAGCTGCGCGAGCGGCATCAGGGCGAAGGCGTCGGCGCAGCGGCCCCACACCAGCGAGGACGACGACGACCACGACGCGCCCGCCACCGCCCACGCGCCCGCCGCCCCCAGCGCCAGCCGCACCGCCCACGCCCGCGCCCGGCCACGCCCCCACGCGCCCACCGCCAGCGACGCCGCGCGCAGCCACCGCACCTCCGCCCACGCCGCTGCCATCCACCTGCAACGCACACGCCACTCTTTCAATCGTCCCCCGGCAGTGCACGCAGGTGATCTGGGGGATCCGGGAAGTTTTCAAGGCCCCTGCACACGTACCAATTTGTCGAGCCGACCGGCTAGCCAATCCACCAAATTTTATCGTGTGGGAGCAAGTCGTCCAACAGAAATTTTGGTCGGGCGGTTGGTTGGCATCGACCACCCGACAGCCGATTCCCCCTCTACACAGCCCAACAAAGTGTGTAGTGTGTAGCGTGGTTGGGCCAACTGCCGACGACAGTGCTAAAGATTTCACTAATTTCCGCAGATTTCGCCATGTGCTTCAACGTGCTCGATTCCTACCTCCGTTTTAGTAGAATAATTCATTCATAGTTTAGTTTTTGATTTTGATTTTTTTACTATTAATGCTTGATTAAAATTATTGAAGGCGTTGTCATTGTCAACAATACTATTTATTTCAATAAGATCAGCTTTCGATGGCTTAGCCATCATCATCAGTTTTCTGCTGTCTGGAAGTCACAAAAACGACTACCAGACTTCCAGACAGCAGAAAACTGATGATGATGGCTTAGCCATCGAAAACTGCTCTTATTGAAATAAATAGTAGTGTTGACAATGACAATGCCTTCAATCATTTCAATTATGTAAATGTCAACTATAACTCACCACTAAACCAATATATTAATGCTTGGTTAGGTGAGTCTTAGAACAAATATGGAGAACGAATTACAAAAGGCCATTAATACGGAATTCTTGGAGCAGTTGAGGCTTCGGATTGTTTGTGGGACTCCTCGAACCCACAATATCCCAATAGTGATATTAGGAACTCCGCATACATGACCTCTTGGGAATTTATAAACGGGATTATCCTCAAGCCACAATGGAGGCTCACTCACGGCTTCTTTCATTACCGTGTTCCTTTTTTTCAATAAATGTACGAACCATGTCAAGCAATTCACAGAAACACGATTCGCCCACTCTCATAAAATATTTGAAGTCAATCGTATCGAATTCTTTAACCAGTTTCACGTGTGAATATCTCTTTCGTTGCAAAAGCCACTTTGTTTTGCACCAAACTTTTCTTTTCCTCGACTCATCCTCTTCCGTTAAAACACCCGCGGCTATTCCTAGTCCAATCTGTTGGTATTTGCTTAGCAACATCTTGCTTCGAAATCACACACGCGAGATAACCTTCCTTGAGGAAGTTTCCAGCACGACTGATAAATGGGGTTTTCGTTGGGGGCCGTGTGTAGCAAAGCGTACAATCTGGTTGGCCGATGGTCAGTACGTGTGTAGGCCCCTTTACTCTAATATTGGGATTGCAGTTCGGCCGTTCGTGATCACTGCTTCCAGGTACTTTTTCTTTCCCCAGATATGAGTCATACTTCTTTTGATAAAGTAACAATTGTTATTCTTTCTACCTTCCATTACAAAATTCCATTCCATACCAGACATTCCAAAATGTTGCACGGGTCTCGGAGACCATCTGCGTGCACTCGTGCAACGGCTTTCGTTCAGTACTTTACGCGACTTAATAAAATATTAGTGCCAAATATGCAAAAAAGTTTATTTGTTTACAGCATTCACTAACAGTTTGTAAAGCATGAAGTGAAGGAAAGTTGTCGGATATGTAAAATATACCAAATGCAATGAAAATAATATTTCAACCAATTTCATTTTTTCAGTTGTCACAAACCACTAAATACCATAACCAATTATTTAAAAATATATCTCAATATTGAAAATAATATCCCTCTTTTTTCTGGTACACTCCTTTGATCGAAATTATGAGGGGAAATTGAATTAAGGGAAATGCCAGTAGAAGGGTCTGTGAGACCAGGTGCGTGCACGGACGTTACAGAAAGAGGCGCGTGTGCTGCCGGGTTAAGGTTGGGCCGACTTGCATGGAATTAGGTAGTACAATTCAAAACAAATGCACTGACTGAGATGGCTCAAGGCGGCCTACAGTGTCCAACCGGTATGGACATGGATTGGAGTTCCGACGCTGGCGAAATTTCGTTGCCATCTACTGACAGTCGACTCCGGTTATAGTGAACTCGGATAATAGTGAACTCGCGGTTATAGTGAACATAAGTCACTGGTCTCGTTTCACCTAAATTACAAATAGGCATAAGAAGATTTGATTATAGTGAACAATGAACCTCGGCTATAGTGGACGTAGAAAATGTGTCCTGGAAATTAATTCCATTATGGAAAAAAAATCACCCCAGTGCCACAAATTCCAACACCACGTGGCTTGAAAAAAAAGGCCAAAGGTCATAATCGAAGAAGTCTCCCCGGAGGTGGAGATATCGGACCCGGAATGTTCCATTCAGCGATGAGTTTCATTAACTGCTTGCACCATGCCGCTCCCGAAAGGATCTCGTATGTTATTAGGCGTCTAAGGGTCGTATTTATGAAGCTCTGCCAGCAGAGCTCTTAGGGGCCTGCCATCTGGGAGTTGCTAGGAGCTCAAGGGGCGAGTGAAATTGGCTGGGGGACGTTCATAAATCGCAAAACCGAACACTGGCAGCCTGCTGAGGCTGGCAGGCCCCTGGCAGAAGTTTATAAATACGGCCCTAAAAGGACCTTCGGAGAGTGGGACAGTGTTCTAACAGTGCCAGAGGAATTGAAGAGTGTCATGACTGCGAGAGCCAGTGGACAATGCAGAATCAAGTATTGAGAGAGCACGAATTCGAGAAGGATCTAGACAAATAACAAAACTAAAATTTACGAAGAAAGCAATTAAAAATAATTGATTTTTACCATCAAATAAAGATACTGAAATTTTCAGTTGGTGCTCTTGACGTATTTTGCTGTGTCTCTATAATAATAAAATTAATCACAGAGGAGAAATTATATTAAAGTTTGATATCATCGGACATAGGGAACCGAAAATGTTACTCTCCTGAAGTTCACTATAACCGGAGTCGACTGTACGTAGGTGAATTTCTGTCTCTGGCTGGAAGAAAATTCTAGCGATCGGCTGCCCCGATCGCATCCGAACTTCATAACGCCCCGTGCACCTCGCACCCATACTTGGCAAGCGCCGACATTTCATAACTGCTAGTTTAAACCGACACAACGCCTTCAATAAATTAGAAGATTTATGTTATAAATAAACTAAGATTTATTTTCTGTTACAATTAAAGTAAAATGTTTTTATTTCTCAGTTACAAGGTACGCAGTGCGTACATGAAGGACACTGCATTGAATTCTATGTCATCCTGGTTGTTGTCTTGTTTGTCAAAGTCTGTTGTATGTATAAAATTGTATAGCACTTTTTTTAATGAGATGGGGAATGCAATGTTAAGAAGAATGTTTTTTTAATATTGAGTTTTTTGCTATGAAATTCTTTAATAATTTATTTCAGAGCTCTGTATTTTAGTGCCAGGGCAGTATTAATTTGGTGTGTTAGTGGGTGGTGGGAATTGTAGTTAAGGTATGTTAAAAATATGAAAAAATAATAATTATAAAAAATAATTGAAAGAATGGAATTGCAAAATTTATAATAATATAGCCATGTAACTGATAAATTACAATATTCAAGTGTTATTTAATGTATATCCATAGAGGGAGAAATGAAAGGTGATGTGTTATGTTGTTATGACTAGTCAAAGAGATGTGATCTGTGTACAGAACTCGTTCAGAATGCTTGACATGAGTTTCTGTAAAGAAGAAAATACAGTCAAAACAGATAGTGTATAAATTTTTAGGCAAACAGAATAAAGGGTAAGGTAATATAATTAATTATGTACTAAAAATTATGCTCTTATGTATTAAATATCTTAGATTAAGGTTATGTATTGTCTATAGGAGAAAACAACAACCTGTGTACACTTACTATAGTAAAATTCCAGCCCAGATGAAGGTCCATTAAAGGGCCAAAACCTTGGCAACAAAAAAGAAAGAAAGAAAAATAATGTAAGAATGTAGAATTCTTTTTTTTTTTTGTTCCACCATGACCTAAACTCAAGACATCCATCTTTATATTTATAAATATCCATCATCAAATAATCCATCAATAGATATTATCAATTAGTTATCTATTAGTATTTTTTTCTCATGAATATGTCATTAGAAGAATATTATATTGTTGAATGAAATATAAGAATTTTAGATTGAGAATACAACATTAAAATATCCATACCTCTGAACGTCAGAGTACTTTGACAGTAGCAGCAAACAACGGAAACTAAGTGTCATTGCATTCACTTGGTGACGGGTTTAAGAAATTACATGGATGGAAAACTCTTTCGAGATGATTTATTACTGTCCATGTTTAAAGAGTATTCGATGCTAATTCACAAATTATTACTAATTTTCCCCATATGTTGTGCTGAAGACACATTGCAGAGAAATATTTTGTCCATTGACCTCTATACTTATCTGTGAAGGGGACGACGCTTGACCTAGAAAAAATTGGGACACATTGATACGCTATCTCAGGGACAGTAAATTGTATTGTATTGATGAGTACTCTCAGATTACAGCCACATTTATCGCGTAGGATCACAGTATTTGGATGTCGTGCATTTTTTCTATTGTCTATTACTGCTAGTTCCAACAATTGCATAGAACATTCCTTTCATAGTATATTAATCAAGGAAAACTTATTAAAAAGATAACTAATACATGAACCTTAAGAAACATATCTAAGTTTGAAAATGAAAACTAATTGACGTCCTTTTGATGTTATTTTAATATAAAAGTAAATCAAATCGAATGTTTGCAGTAGTTTTCACACTTCGTGATTACAAAGCTCCTAATTGAGCTGATAAAGAACGATGAGTAGCCAAGTAAAAAGTGGATCAAAGTAACTGTGCAAAATGAGTATTATTAAATTCAAAAAATAAGTGACCTCTTCTCCCTCATCTTTTTAAATAACCCATCACGACACTCATATCATTATTCATCATTGTCCATGGAACAGGGCTTGAGAGAATCGAGAGGATATTTAATTGTAACACTAAACAGCAGTTTGGAGGTCTCTACAGGAACGAATAGTTTCCTTATGTGGAGTAAAATATTAATTAAATTCTAGCTCCTGCAGATTTTACCGTTTATGTTACATTCCGAAAATGTGTCAATTTTAGTAATGTCACGACTCGATTACGATAATGTGATTTATCGTTGGTACATTGCAAAGTGAAACAACTAAAATATTGTCATTTTTTCGAGAAAGATTTCATTCTGAGTGGTACAGTTTATTTCTCACCCAACATCAACTCTGCAAGATCATCTACAGGTGGTCTTGAGATTTATATTTACGACCTATTTTCGTAACTAGATTATTTTCTTAAAATATTTCTTCACATTATACTAACATGATATACTAGTAGTGCTACTTTTCTTGCGGGAAATAATATTTCTTGTTGGTGTACGGATATATGGCATGTTATATCCCGATAAGTGGCAGTATATGTTTGTCCCGAACTGGAGATTGAGATGTACTGCCAACTTACATGTAGGCTTAAGGAAGGGAAGTTAACCCCCCACCCTGCCCCGACAATATGTCTCCAGCGCGTTACCCCTTCAGTCGGGACAAGCTCCAAGCTTCAGGGGGTTAAAATTAATTTATCTATTTCAAAAAGTAGAAATTACATTAAGTCTATAAAATATAAATGGACAAAAGTGGTTAAAAAAAATTTCCAAAACTCATGAATATAATATTAGAAACGGTAATTTTCACAAAGTGCTTTTTCAAAGTGTGACTTACGTGTTGCAATTTAAGAGCGACATAGGGAGCCTCTTTAAACCAAGTATAGTTCATATTATAATTATTAACCTGTTCACATCCCTTAGTAGGGCAAAAGCCTCTCGCATTGTAAGGTTTTCTAAATAAGATAGATAGCTAGTTACTATTTTAGTTTATTTTCTGTTAACTTCGCCAAGGTTCGTTCTTTTTGTTCATGTCTAATTATCATTTGACTATCACTTCATTTATATCTTCGTAGTTTCAGACGAGATCTTGTCGTAATTCATATTATAGATGTACGATGGAGGTAATCAAACCACAATGAATAAGAAATTAGTGTATTTGACATATGTACTATTACGCTTTACAAAACTAGTTTCGGGAAACTTTCCCCATCTTCAGTCGTACAAGCAACAGATTATCTAAAACATTAACATATGTAAAACTAATACAATGTATTTAAAAAATTAAATTGATTTCAATGAAGATAATACTTACTCAGGTAACGAGGACAATTTACACAGATTGAAGTTACCAGAACTGTATTAAGGGGATAAGCCATTATATCTGCAGTTAGTCTCCGGTGGGGGGACAGGAAATAAATAAATTATTGAGTATGCTACATTTTACATCAGTTTCTTCATTTAGGCAAGTCTTCGAAGGCTTCTTTTAGTATTTTTTTATTTCTAAACTTTCTAAAATGTTTAATTTAGATCCTTTATTTTGAATGTAGAACTTGAAAATTTTTCTTTGGGTCAAAAGAGGAGTTATATTCAATAATGTGTGAGGCCAATGTTGAATTTTCTTGGTTTTGTTTCCAAGTTTCTAATAAGTTCATTGTCTCTATAAATAAATTTTCTTTCTCTCTGGCCTACTTAAGCTGTATTGCAATCATTACAATTTAAAATATAAACTCCATTTTATCTGGATTTTTTATAGGGTCTTTGGAAAGTAATATCGATAATTTCTTATTGGTTTAGAACAGTTTTAAATATTATCTAATTTTTGGAGTTGTTGGACTATATACGTTGTGACATATTACTAATATCGGATATACAAATGAAGAGCTATACAAATGAAGCTATTATATTTGCAGTTAGTCGGGTGGGCTTTTTCATCAGATAAAGTCAAAAAAATTGTTTTAATAATATATTATTTTTATAGATGAAACAAGTTCGTCTATTAATTTTCGATTTATTCATTATTACTGGCTATACTTTTTATAATGGTTATTTCTTTGTGAAATTCATTTTGTGACAATGGGACCATGAACAGTCTACGAACCCAAGAGTGAAAGGCAAAAGCTTTGTTTTTTAAGATGTGATTGGAATTTGAAGGGATGTCCAAATAAGTTTGTGTGGGTTTTCTAAAAAATTTAAATTCTTGTTTATTGATTTTTATACATATGGTCAAGTCCAAAAAGTTAATGGTTCAAATATATTTAAGAGTTCAAATATATTCATGTCCCTTTGAATTCTAAAATAGTTTTTTTTCTGAAAATAATTTATTTACAAGCATCTTCCTCTTGAAATACAAGACTTATACATTAAATTAATTATGAATTCTAACATAGAATACAATAAAAAATCAGAACTAATCAAACTTTTTGATGTATGCATTGAATATAACTTTTGAATTCAATGAAAAATTTTACAAATAAATGGAAGGTCTTACAATGGGTTCAAATCTGTCTCCCATTTTTGTTGAGCTGTTTATGGATAATTTCGAATCTGTTCTATTTAATAATGCCAGTTCCCTTATAAACAATATCCTATATTATTACAGATGATATGATTTGCTTATGGACAGGTACCTGAAGGTAATTACATCAATTTCATAACTTCTTTACATCTAGATTTTCAATTTAAAGTGGAAATAGGCATAGACCAAACCAATCATTCTGGTTTGTTTTTTATTCTTTTCTGAATTCCGATTGTAGTTACGGAGTTTTAATTGCACGCATGCTATTAACATAGAGATAGTCAAGGATTTTTCATGGAATTAATTGTCATATTTATATAACCGAACGAAACATGTTTATAGATATTCTTGCCGTTTTGGACCATGTCCTGAACGTTCGGGTATGTTTTACCAGTGTCGAGTCAGCAACGATTTATCTTTAATTTATCTTTAATTAAATTATTAAATCATTTTAAATAAATTTTATTTTTGACACATTTTTTGATCTTGAACTGTTACCATCAGAAAAATAGAAAGGTAATAAGAAAGTCCTTGTATTTCGGCACTCCATTCAGTCACATACAAACAGAAAAAAGTGGAAATATGATTCGCTATAGGGACTACAACAAAAAAAAAAAACAGGCAAGAGCATACAATGAAGACCAATTTATTTTCATATTTTATTTCTATGAAAATTTATACATTTACAAACAATACTATACATATAATAAATTAGGTAGTTAGGATGATCCAGAAAAAAGTGCAAAGAATTTTTCGAGTTAATTATGTCGTTCACGCAGTGTCAGATAACCAGATATCAACACCAGACTCTTCACGCTACGCTGGACCATTCACGGAAGTCAAATAAAAAGTCACGTAACAAACGGCGTGCGTTCATACGAAGTTTCAATCCAGATCTTCACTTATTTAGGCGTTCAGTATCATCACGTGCGTATGTTTAATTCAGTACTATTGAACACGTAAAATCATCCATCATCGTGAGCGATACATTTTTTCACATATGTAATACGATTACAATACATTTGAATGACGTAACAACGTAATTAACGTAGTGACATAACGTAATGACATAACGTAATGACCACTGGTTGTAAGTCACATGTAGTCGAACTGTGCGGTGACGAGCAAGTAGGTAGCGAGGGAGCCAATGACGGCGCCCAGGAGCGGGCGGTCGATGGTGAAGAAGCCGGCGGCAGAAAAGCGAACACGGCGGAGGCGGCTCGCGCGGATGAGCGCCTCCAGGTGGACAACTTGTTCACTCGCCCTCCCCGCACTCAGCTCTGGCGCCTCTTCTTGCCTTGGCCACGGCACCCCAAAGGCCTCCGGACCTCCTGCCGACGCGCGTGCGCTTTCAGCTGTCGCCCACACTCTCTTCCTCCAACCCTCGCGTGCTGCCTGCTGCGTCTCCAAATTCTTCGTCCCCAGGAATTCATCCCAATGCTCCAAATTAGATATCTTCCTTAACAATCTTCCTTCGTCAGCCGCAAATCCAAGAGAATCTATTAATTCAGTTGTTCTTAGCACCCCTGTAACCTTTGCATCACCCAATGCCGCCCCTCTTGCGTATGTTTCCTTCTTCAGTTTAGAATTTACAACCGGTATACTCGGTGCGTTTGTCGTGGTCTCGACGTTTGATTCTACAGTTGCCATCAGCAGAAGTTTGTGCGCTAAAACAGGACAAAGTCCTGCTTCTGCAGCTACATCATTCGCAGCATTTACGTTGAGCATTAGCATCAGGAAGCGGTGAAAAGCGGTGATGCACATTGCTGCAATTATAACCATCCGTTTTATTGCTTGAGACTCAACTTGTGGCTCGTTGATAATCTTTGGAATTGTTGCTAAGATTCCCATCAAGTGTGAAAATGAGGTGAGTATGGATATCAGCATCTAATGAAAATAAATATTGTCAAATATTTACTAAAATATCATAAATTATTATTCCAATTTTGAATTCACGTAATTTAAGAACTACGGATAACTTTTAAAATGCTCTAAAATATGATATTTCAGAGTAATGTATGTGTTAAAGGGGGTGATAATTAGTTAAGCTTTGTTTGGCAAACCTTTTAATCTATTGCCATAAAATTAAGCTATTCTCCAAAAAAAGAGTAATACACTTCTCTTCAGTTTTGAATACTATGTTACATTATATTTAAATTGCATATTTAGTTTTGATCTTCTGTCCCCTGTGATAACGAATAAAATAAGAGTTGTGGCAATAACAGTGACTCATTTTAAATACTGTATTTCAGTATAAGCAGTTGACATATTATTAGAATATGCACTTGCAAAGAATATTTGACTTACATGCTCGTTTCCGTAAATATAACCTTGAAGTGAAATCTATTACTGGCAGTGTTCCAGAGGCTTATGTTCTCCTAAGCGTGCGAGGCGTGTTCATACAATCGACGAGGGAGGTTGCATTCCTCATAATAGTGCCAACCAAGATAAATGGATAGGATCCAATAGGATCCAAGAGAAAATGAAGTGAAATGTGCGCTGTGAAATAGTATGACAAATTGTGGCACAGGAATTGCACAGGCTGTATATAACTAGTTAGCTTCCTTGTCTCTTTAGACTAGACTAGCTTTTTGATTTTGCCCCACCCTCTTCCCAGCTTCCATCTATTGGGCCTTAAACGAAATTTTTGCATATTTTCTCAAGTTCTCCGTCGCCTAAAAGTAGAGCGTTATGACATTATACGTGACATTAATCAAATAATTAATTGAGGAGAACGAACTTTATTTTAGAAAAAATGTCTCTTCAATAATAGTTCTGGATGGGATGTGGTAAAAATTGTAAACTTTTATGATTTTCGAAAATTCAGGGGTAACCGTGTAAATCGGGGCTATGACATTTTTATCAGTGCATTGTGCTCTAACCTTACAAGTAATTGAATTAGAACTAAGTTTGAAGAACGAATTTCAATTAAAAAAAAGATTTTATCATTCGTGCACTTATTCGAGGAAGTAATATGTGCAAATTTTATTTGAAAGATTTGAAGCGGTGTTTGAGAAAATGCTATTGGAACGTTTCTAAAAATGTATCATTTGAATCTCGTTTTCAGAGAAAACTTCTGAATTTTCGAAAAACTTCATAAGAGGTAATTTGAAGCACTTATACTCATAAATACAGTAATATATTTATAATTCTCTTAATGTAAGTATTTACGTGAGAGATATTTCAAAAAGTGCAATTTTTTTTAAAACCTAAGAATGTATTTCAAATGGTGTATGTGTTACGTCGTTTTAGCACTATTTGTGCAAGACGCACATTTAGCACTATCAGTGCAAGACGTTCAAAGAAAAAATAGAGCTGTTGTAGAGAAAATTATTATTATTAATAATTATTTTTAATATATCCCGTTTTCACACAAAAATACGAGCTCACCGAAACTAGTAATATTTTCAAAAAAGTATATATGAAGCTAATTGAATAAGTAATTTCGAAAAACGATTTTCATTTGAAGGGAAAAAATATAAATTTGGATTAATAGCTGATGCATTAGCACTAAATAATTCGGTTTTGAATGCATAAAAGTGTACTTGTATTTTTTACCATTAAAATATCATAATACAATAAATTCATCTCCAAACGAGATCAATGCAAATCATTAAAAAAGTTACGATGAATATTGCAGGTTGCTTTTAATAAAATATGTTAACCAACTTTATTTTGGAATTAACACGCAAGCTCAATATGTTTAAATTTGCTCTTTTTAATTGTAATTAATGGAGCCTATTTTTACGTTAAGGCACAGAAAAATTGAGTATTCTAAAAATGCATGTTCGTAATTCATGTTTCGTAAAACCAAGTATTTTTATTTGCACTGAACTTCCACTCTCCTCACCCCACCCTTGTGATAAAATTAGTTAATTCTGCTATTTGTGCTAAAAATTAATTTCCTATGTTAAATAATTAAGGTATTTGCGTGACACATCTGTTATAGTGAAACAACAAGCCTTTCAAATGGCATAAGTGAAATTTGCTTACATTCAACCTCGGAGGTTCTTTGAGCTTTAAAATATTACTACTAACTATTCGGTCCACCTCTTTCTAATACCTCTTGTGATTTCAAATCGTTAGTGTGCTTGTTTATTTCGGTTAAAATTGCTACTAATACTTACATAAAAGCTAAAGAGGTCGTTGAGAAGTACTGCGCTGTCACAGAGACGGTCATGTAATACACGCAAACGCAGCAATTTCTCGACTGCAACTGCAGGAGTCCTAAGACATGCGTTGAATCTTCGGAAGCGAGCAGCCAACATTTTGACGAATACGAGAAACTGCAACTCTGACACCTGATACAACTTGAAAAGTTGAATTTGTTGTTTTAGTTCAGATATCGGTATAAAATAAACACTAAAGTAATAAGGAACTTAAATACATTACATCAAAATATCGGTATTAAAAATTGGTGCATTTCTTATTACATAGTGGTTTCTATGTTTTTACAACATATAAAAGAATTTTAAAAACAATTGATACCTAAGAACGAATTTTTTTCAATCCGTCGTGATAATTGTGTAAAACATTTATAGTTCATCACGGTTATAAATTAAAACAATAGGTGAACCAGAAGTTAATAATTATTACAAAGATTTTTATTTCTTGAAATATTTTGAAAAATAAATGCGGTTGTTGCTGTTTCACATCTTGCCAGTCTTTGAAAGTAAATTAGTACGCAGGTCTAGGTACCCTCGCCGAAAGAAAAAATTTCATTCTAAATTCTAAATTCGCAAGCGCGCTGACAAACTTGGCCATTTTGCGATCCCTAGGAAGGGACGCGTTGACCAATCGCTAGCAGTTAGAACTGTAGTATTCAAGTGATTGGTGCAAGAGGCGGGAAAGATACTTCTGGGTGCGAGGCCTCGTTTACGTTTGAGGCAGAAATTTCGTTTTCTTCCGCAGTCCACGGACAGATTTTTACCTGCACCTGCGTGCTTGCAAAGAGACAATTTCAAACAATTTTTTTCTTTGGGCCTGGGTTTATGAAAATCAGTTTGATAAACTCCAGTTAAAAAAATATTTTTAAAATGACAGAGCATACATTCTGCAAAGAATATTTTCAAAACATAATCAACTCAAAATTAAAAGTTTGTCATAAAAAACTCATATAAATTGTGTTCATTTCAGAACGAGAGCAAAATATTTAGAATTAGTTAAAAGCTTCTTTATTACATTTTATATTCCTTATTGTATTACATTTATTCATTAATGTATGCAGTTCATTTCAATTTAAAGATACATATATGTAAATTCAATTTTATCGTTTAAAATGACATTTTATTAAGTTATTAACGTGATTGCAAAAGGACTTTGTTTGAATTAGAGTTTTAATTACTTATTTTTAAGTCAAAATCATAAAAAAATCATTTTTCAGGTTATTATTCTAAAAAAAATTATTAAAATATACTGAATCTAAAAACTTGTTATTTTGTGGGGACGGATATCAGAAATGTGTCATTTATTTTAGAAAATAATAAATTTACATCCTAGATCTTTAATGATATTTTTGTGAAAACATATACAGTGTAATCGTACTTACAATGTGAAGGGCATAAAATGGAAAATTTAGCAAGAGGTGTAATCTTGGCCCTGTAGCTGTAACCCAGGCAACAGCATCCAGTATCAACATCAATACAGAGGACACAAGCAAATTCCTGACCAAGACAAAGCAGCGATGATTTTCAGCTTTATAATCAACTTTGGAATGTCCTTCAAATCCAGCATCCACTGTTGCCAATAACGTCAGAGCCTTTGCTGTGTTGCCACCCGACCTTAGGTCCCGGGTTAACGTCATAAGCACAGATGCTGCCATACTCGTGATCTGCACATTTAAAAAACAAAAAAATAATTCATCAATACAAACTAATAATAATTTAAATGATGCTCGATATACAAATGGAATTTGTTGAATTTAATTCACAGTGAAATTCTAATTTAGTAAAGAGTAATCTAGCGGTGCTACTACACCAAATGTTTCCTCGCATTATTCCTAATATTCGCAATATTCGAAAATTAGGAGGGTTCAACGAAAATGATTCCTGCGCCATATTTTAATCGTTCTTTTCTCTTCTAGTAAGATATTATAAATATAAATTGTTTATTTCATATATATACAATGTTTGGTCAAATACATTTAAAATATGAGATTGTAACAGAGATACGACACACAATATTCAGTTTTAATGTTGAAAATAGGAAAAAACATACCTCTGCCACTTGGACAAACGTGAAGGCTTGTACATTCTCCAAAGAAACCATTCTAAACGCGAAAAGCGCTGCCCAGTCCACCGTGAAGAGAAGCGCCACCACGCAGGAGTAGCAGAAGGCGGCGCGGGAGGTTTGGGCCGCGGGGTCGCCCCAGCTGCACGGCGCCATGCCGAACACGCGGCACACGGCGCGCAGCGGCGCCACCGCCTCCATCACGCCCTCGAGCGCCTCCCGCCCCGCCCCCCGAGGCCCCGCGCTCATCACAGCTGGGAACAAATAAGCAGATGCAAGCTCTTCCAATTCAGCCTTGCAACGCCACCACCTTCATCACGCCCTCGAGTGCCTCCCGCCCCGGCCCACGCGGCCACGCGCTCATCTCAGCTGGGAACAAATGAGCAGATGCAAGCTATTCCAATTCAGCCTTGCGACGCCACCGCCTTCATCACGCCCTCGAGCGCCTCCCGCCCCGCCCCCCGCGGTCCCAAGCTCATCACAGCTAGGAACAAATGAGCAGATGGAAGCTCTTCCAATTCAGCCTTGCGACGCCACCGCCTCCATCACGCCCTCGAGCGCCTCCCGCCCCGCCCCCCGCGGTCCCAAGCTCATCACAGCTAGGAACAAATGAGCAGATGCAAGCTCTTCCAATTCAGCCTTGCGACGCCACCGCCTCCATCACGCCCTCGAGCGCCTCCCGCCCCGCCCCCCGAGGCCCCGCGCTCATCACAGCTGGGAACAAATGAGCAGATGCAAGCTATTCCAATTCAGCCTTGCGACGCCACCGCCTCCATCACGCCCTCGAGCGCCTCCCGCCCCGCCCCCCGCGGTCCCAAGCTCATCTCAGCTGGGAACAAATGAGCAGATGCAAGATATTCCAATTAAGCCTTGTGTCGCCACCGCCTTCATCACACCCTCGAGCGAGAAAAATTTTATAGATATGGCATCTGGATCCAATTACCCAACCTTAATAGCTAAAGATTTCACAAATGATATTCAATCTATTATTAAAATGATGACAGTTACGTATCCCTTACGTACTGAAAGATCTATAAAAAATAGATTCACAAGAATAATAAATAAATTAAAAAGTTCACAACTACAGGAAGAAGAAACTGACACAGAAATGTCTGAATAAACCCTCTCAATGAAAATTACACAATTGAACTGTAATTGTTTTTATGCAAGATTACCCTACTTGAAATTGTTAATAAATGACACTCAACCCGAGATATTGTGCCTTCAGGAAACCAACTTCAAAGAAAATCACTTTGGAAAACTATCTGGCTATAAGTCATCTATTCGAAATAGAAATAGTACACAAATTGCCAGTGAAGGAGTAGCAATTTATGTAAAGAATGATTGTTTTATGCTGGAAATTCCTCTACAAACTCCTCTAGAAGCCATTGCGGTGAAGGTAAAAATTAATACTCATATAAATTTTGTAATATTTATATCCCCAACAGTCAAAATTTTGACATCTATGAACTAGATAATATTCTTACGCAGCTACCTAAACCGTATGTAATAGTGGGTGATTTCAATAGTCATAGCAAATTGTGGGGTTCTACCAAATTGGACAGAAGAAGGAAAGTAATTGAAGAGGGGCTGGATAACCACAACAACCTAATCTTATTAAACACTGGCTTGCCTATACATTTTAATATAAGTAATGGTACAGATAGTGCCATTGATCTAAGCCTTACTTCTAATGATATTGCAGTAAGAATTCTATGGTCTACAAACTCAAACCTATATGACAGTGATCATTACCCCATTAACATTCATATTCCATCTAATGAACCAGTTTCTGAACTCGGGTGCTGGCCTAAATGGATTTTACATGAAGCAAATTGGCAAAAGTTTCAAGAGATTATTAGCTCCAATGTTGACAATCTCATTAAACCTGACAATCTAAACCCACAAGATATAAATAATTTATTAAGTGATTTTACCAATTTAATTATAACAGCAGCTAATGTTTCTATCCCCCAAACAACAGGAAAAATAAAAAAGCACCGAGTGCCATGGTGGAATGCAGAATGCACTACAGTTATTAAAAATAAAAAAACCTTTAGAAACTTCAAGGAAAACAACACATTAGAAAATGGAATAGCATATAGAAAAGCAAGAGCCTTAGCAAGACTCACCTTAAAATCTACTATGACACAATCCTGGAAAAAATACACATCCAATATCACCCATCAAACCTCAACAACTGAACTTTGGCAATAAGTTAAGTCAATCAGTGGAAAAAGTTGGCCTAGTACATCCAATACCTTCATGGATAAAAATGGAAATCAACACTCTGTACCTCAAGCTATTAGTAATATTCTTGCTAACAACTTTGCGGACAACTCAAGTAATAAAAACTATGACTCAAATTTCCTGTCTGTAGTAGCTCCAAATATCAACTCAAATCAAGATCACATCAGACTGACTCTAAGAGATAATGAAGAATAGCATAACCTAGGGTTCCTAATGAGCGAACTCACAGTTGTACTAGACAAAAGTAACTTTAAAGTTACTTAAGTCTTCTCGCTACAAGTTTTAAACATAATTACAGGCAATGAAGAATGTAAAATTTTAAACAGAACACATTGGAATCTGCTTGTCAAATAAACATCATAGGCATGGTACGCACAATCAAAACCATTTGCAATGTAATTTCACACAGAGAGCATATATTTTCTTCTTCACTTTCAATAATGTGCCTTATGTTTCCAAAACAAAGTATATTTTCTTCTTCTATCAGCTTCAAAATACCATTAGAATTAAATTAGTAAGCAATCCCATTGATTTTCAGGTAACTGAATAACCAGTAGGGTGCATGAAAGTCAAGGGCGAAGAACTGCCAAATGAGGCAAATTCATCACTCTTAGATAGACTCTCAAAACACTCCCTTCTCCTGTAGTCTTGGGAAAGAACAACATTTTTCTTTTGTATTAATCTATGAGAAAACATCAGCTGCTTCTTAATACAGGGGGTTTTACAAATATTTTTACGAGATGAGGTAGCAAAAGCCTCTTTCTTTTCACTTTTATGCTAGGCTAGGTAACATTAATTTTAACAATGATACATAATGCATTAATTACCATTTGGACTGTATAAATGAGTATAAACAACCTGTAACAACTATTGTAACACAGCTTCCGGGTCAATGACCCCCATCTCGATCAGGTTTTTCGTCCAGTTTCCCTGATCCATTGAGCAAATGCTGAGATGGCCCCCTTGTTTTGCTTCTGGACATAAATGTAACTTCATTTTCTGTGCACGTCTTCTAGAATTCAGTGGGAAATACAATTATTCAAATTATCGTTTCCATGTTGTCGCGGCAGGAAGTAATAAGAGCCAAAATTTATTGCTTATTTATCCTTGAAAATAGATTTTAGTACATGGGAGTTTTTTGTTTGTTTTTTTCTCCCTTTCAAAATTCAAAATTTAAGTAGTATATGACAGTGTAGGGATCACAGAATTTTGAAAATGTGCACACAATTCACTTTTCCCCATAGCACGTCATACGCAGTTTTTAACTGTTTTTTGACGTAAAATAAATAAATAAATAAATAAATAAATAAATAAATAAATAAATAAATAAATAAATAAATAAATAAATAAATAAATAAATAAATAAATAAATAAATAAATAAATAAATAAATAAATAAATAAATAAATAAATAAATAAATAAATAAATAAATAAATAAATAAATAAATAATAAATAAATAAATAAATAAATAAATAAATAAATAAATAAATAAATAAATAAATAAATAAATAAATAAATAAATAAATAAATAAATAAATAAATAAATAAATAAATAAATAAATAAATAAAGGCCTCAAAACGTATGGTTGACGTGTTAAATATTGGCCTAGATTGTTCCAACACTGTGGCGTAGTGAACAAAGTTGTGGCCTCTAGGCTTCACCCCTACGGAAAATGTTTTTGAAATTGATGTAGTTGTTCTTCTTCGAATGTCCTCAGAAGATTCCCATAGTCCTTTTGAAGTTGACGTGCGAGAATTATGTTCTTAATTTGCCTCCTAAGCAAATATAATTTCCACTCATCATCATCGTCATCATGTGGCACAAGGTCACCAACAAGCAAGGAAAAAAATTAAAATGAAGCTCTTCTACAGCTTGGCACCGGATCTCACGGGTAGATCGACCACAGGTGTCATGTGGGAGATACGCCACATCCCGGAATATAATATGCACTGCACAAACGGGACTGATGGCCATAGCAGGTGAGCGTCTCGAAACACAAAATAATTAATGACCTAGCCACAAATAAATCTTGAAATGTCTGCTTCTTTGTAATTCATTCAAAAAATATTTTTTCAATATCTTCAAAAAAGTTGTTTCTTTAATTTGAAAATGAAAACGCGTCTAACATTTTAATAAATGTACACACCTGAAGAGGCGTACAACCAGGACGCGAAACGTCGTGTATGCAAAATAAATACTTTTTTGACCAAGAACTTTATTGATGGTCAAAAATAAAAAGAAATTTGTTTTATTGTAAATTAATGATATAATGTCATATTTGACCATTAATGTAATCGACGAATTAAATAGACTAAAACTATTCCTCAGTACGTTATGGAACAAATTAAGAATCTTATAGCGGAACTTAAGCTCCCTTTAAAGACGGATATACTAAGAAAACAACATAATTTCATGTTATTGTTTCTTATTATTATTTAAGATACCTATTATTATGAACAGACTCGGAAATAAAATTATTTATTATTTGAATGGAAACCTCCAGTAATTACCCAAAAAGCTATGTTTTGTGAGTCAGTTTTCATTCTGTGATGACAACTTACGTATATAAAAATGTAAGGGAACCAAAAAATTCCATTATTATATTTGAAAATGATGAAAGCATTTCATTCAATGAATCTATTGATAGCCAATAAAATTATTCACTGCTTATAATAAGCTTGTTTTAACTTAATTAATTTTAATTTGGTTGTAGAAATTAAAAAAAAATCAAGAACAATATAAAAAGGAACAGGGTTGTACACTGAACACTACCGATTCATAGTGAATAAAAATATATAAATTGTTTCTTTATTTAAACTTCTCATATTATAGTAAATAAATTAATATAAATTTCAGATTAAAACATTGTAATGTATGCAATGGTCTATGCATTTTAAATTCCAGCTTAAAATTCACGGTTGGTAGCATTCTGAAATTGTACTTTTTTTCTGTACAACTTCGATTAAATAAACTGTCAGTGACCACAATTATTCTATTCGGAAACCCTTCAGCATTTCTCTCTTTACCATCGTCAGTAGGAAGTCCTTCGCTTCTATGTCAGAGGGGTGGAAAGTTACGTTGTCTCCCGCGATTGTAAAAGACTGCATTTCAAAAACTAAAAGTAAAATATTAAATATACTGCTTGACGATATAAAAATGTCATCATGTCTTTTTGTAAAATGTATACTCATATTGTTTTGAAATAGTATGTAAAAATTATGTATTATGGAACATTCATTTGATTTCTTCCAACCTGGACGGAGAGTAACCAATGGGGTGACGCGAAGGGGTGAGTGAGGGGTGGGGGTGAAGGGAAGGAGGTAGTAGAATGGCATAGTGCGCTTCTGTGTTGTTTCGTCGAGGGAGCGCTGCTGTTCGGGTGCCTGTTCGTCGCCTGGCGGTTGTGCTAGCGGAGTGGGCAGCGGAGGGCGTAAGGTCTGTAGCAATGGGGAGCACTGGGCAGGGCCGTCGCCATCTCTGTGGTCTCTCGCAGCCGAAGCCTCGAGCTTAAGGTACGCTGAGCTCCACCTTTCCTCCCTTTTAGCTGTACTTAAGGAGCGCGTAAATTTCGAGGCAAGGGCTGATATTCCGATTCAGTGCAGAGGTATTAAATGTAGTAATTAATTATTTATAGTTACTAGTAAGTTTGAAAATTAACTTGCATTGTTGAGATATAATTTGACTTTTGATTACTCATTTTACGAAGTTTTTATTTATTTCACTTTGTTTTAAATAGTATAACATTGCTTATTAGTGATTTTAAATTTTTATTATGACATGTGAAAGGAAATTCATGAAGAATAAGAATAAGAATAAGAAAACTGGTGTATCGGCTCTTCTTTTGCAGACTCGGATGTTTTGGGTGGGATGTACAGCCATTGCCCTGCTCAGTTAGGTGTAACGGGGCTCCTCGTGTCATATTAGTCTAATACAACTTTATTTTCAGAGTAATTTACATCGTTGCGTAGTTCGTGATTGTATTGCAGGCTCATAGGTACAAAACACACAAACTGAGCTTGTAGTAGGCGCGAAATCGTTTCGTTAGTTATTCTCCGCTGGACTGTGAAGGTAATGTAGGGCCTTTGCGTAGGAAACGCCCTTGCAGTCCGGCTAGCTCAGGGTTCTTCGTTGAAAATGCCCTTCACGGGTATTGAAGGTTTTCTGTAAGGTTTTCCTCCGAGGTGCGATGTACCTTATAACAATTTTCGAATGCACTTCACCTCGGAGCAAAGCGTTCTAGACGGACCTTCCACCAAGGGAATCCTGGAGATATTTTGAGACGATGTTCTCGCATCGAGGGAATTACGCCCAGGGAAGTGATTCGTTGTAGGTAAACATGACACAGAGGGCAGGGAAGGTCATAAATGTTTCTTTATTCTCGAATGTCGAATTCATGTAGCCAGAAGTCTTCAAGAACGTTCGCGAAGTAAAGTAAGTATTGCACCACGCATCGCAATTGAAGTATTTGAACGTAATACTTACTCTAAAAGGAACTCTGTTTGCAGGTTTGCACATCGTCACAAACTTGAAGAGAAATAGCGGTGAGCAAGGAACGCGAACAAATTTCCCAACAGTTCCATCCTCTTCACGTCTCCTCGAAGAGTCCGTATGAAGGAGAGGGCTACCAAGAGTGGGACGGATGGAAGTCTTAAATTTTCATTTTCAGACCAGAACAGGTGTGGGAGGTGAAAGGATACTAATCAGGGTCTGCTCTTAATATCAGGAAAACTGGAACGTTGCATTTAACACAGATTAAAGAACGGAAGAATTCAAGGGGTTTAAGGGTAGAGTGAGGAGTGAGTGGGTGACTTAATTTATTTTATTTGCAAATCAGATTTTGGAGCCTGCAAACTTTTGAAAAACAGCACGCGAATTTTTAGCATCCATAGTGAAGAATTCAAGGTATTTTTTAAGTGGAGTGAGTGTGTGACTTAATTTTCTTTCATTGGATGGGGTCTGCTCGTGATTTCAGAAAACCTTTGCAGTGCCGCATTCAGTACTGTCTTAATCTTAGATTTATTTTGAAAGTTAAACAAATCTATATTTTGAAATTGATAATTGGCTGACGAAAGCTTGCCTTGAGCAACTAATGTTCTTACCTCCTTTGGGTTTCTTACCTTTACAGCTTATGTATATCGCTTTGGTAAGATTCTAATACTCTTGGTTTGTTTACAGATCTACCCTCGACAGTTTCCTCTTACAAGAGAACTGATATTGCACATTACAGCTACAATCCACTGAAAAAGAGGAGGTTGCGAATAATATATTCTTGTACCTTCAACTGTGATGTTAAATAAAAATGTGTAAGAATCTGTTTTGTTCCCTTTTTTGTTCCTATAATTTATACATTGTAATATATATTCTCTCACCCTCTCTCTCTCCGCCCTTACTTTGATACCGCGTCGCCTCACGTCGCGGCGCCAATGTAATATTATACTACCTCTAATCAACCACGATGGCCCACGCTAGTGCGCCACTGTAATATTCTCTTACAAAACCTCACGACGATTGTAACCTTTTCCCCGTCACGCGCACTATCTTGCCCTGCCCTAGCTCTGAATTATAATTGGGTGCCACATTATCGATTGCCCGTACCTCTGCTAGCTCGTACTATTGTTTATTTCTTACCGTGTCGTAGTCCGCGCGCTCACTCCATACGGAGTTGAAGAAAGGGTCCGTTTCGTTCGTGCCTGGGTCAACATTCATACCACCACAGAATAAAAAGACGTGGAATCACGGCAATTATGAGCCATTGGGATGCTCATGCATTTAATTTAGGATTTTTTTGCTGATATTCCTTTTCATCAACACAATCTGCCCCTCCGACTTACGAAACATAACCATACGAATATATAAACACACAAAAAAAATAAACATACACACTGAAATTACAATACAATCTGACTACTCATCCACACTGAATGCGCATTCTGTCGTAAGAAATTTTAACCTTATCATCTTATAATTAGAGACACAACTTGGTCTTCGACAGATGCTTGCAGATAAAAAATAAAAAAAAAATGAACAAACAAATGTACATGTCACTTCCCTTTATGATGGCCAATGTTGGAACACGCGGCGCACGTCACGCATCGCCGTCTATCGACTGGTAGCTCCCCGTGTACCGCAATAATGCGCTGCAACTTCAATTTGCTCCAAACCATATTTTCCACCAAATTCCATTACTGAACACACGCTGCGAAGCGTTCTCCAGTACACACGACGTTTCCATCATATTAAAGTTCTCACGGCGAAAGAATATTCTCGATTTCACGAATATCGAAGAAATACAAACTTTAAAATTCCCGCGGTGCAGAAATATTGTTGACTTACATGAATTGTGTTACAAAACTGTGTTACAAAACTGTTCTATTTATATTTTGATCACTGTCCGAAATCTGATGCACTCCGTGTTATAAAAATTGTAACACAAGATGTCCGCATCCGCTGCCTGACACTGCAATCGCGTAACTAAAATCAGTCTTCGCGTTGCGTCTATTCATATGTTATTGTACCTAATCCCGAATTCACTCGCTTTATCACTACCTTGATTTTGTCCACGTAAAAAAAATGTAAACCAAAATAACTTAACAACGTTTTAAACGACGCTTCCGCAAAAATTTTCAAAAACTTAACACAACATAAAAACGCGTGCGATCATCCTCACATCCGAACTCGTTCTGTCTGTAACCCAGTTTTCATTGTTGGTCTACACAATCCAAGTGACTGTCTTTTTTCCAAACATATGCCCATCACCATAATAAATGTTCGAAAATGTTTACATTTTTCACTGCTTTGGGGCATCTTGCGTCTTACTCTCTCTTTCATAGTTTTATTAACTTTTGGTTTGTAATTATCACATTACCGAATTCCCTTTTCCCATTTTCCTTTTTCCAAAAAACCTTTATTTTCCGTCTTCCCCACTCGTGATGACGTCACTTACATCTTCGGTCGCTCTTTTAATTCTTTCTTAGCTCGCTATGCTATGGAACTGGATACTAATTTATTAAAGCCTTACATAAATTCCCCCCCCCGCGCCGTAACTAATTTTGCCCTGATCTAAAAATTTTTCCCTATAATTTCTGTAAGTTTGGCCAAAATTCACCCAGGCATTCACTGGATATTCAATAAAACTCGTTTTATTATATTCTTTCAGAGGTACAACAATGGTCACCATGTCTTCAACTCCGCCGTTATGCATGCAATTTATACCATTTATAATATTTACGGAACCCGTGGCTCGAATAACGTGATTCTTGGTTCAAAATGTTCCTAAATTTGGGTTCTATTCACTGTTTACAATGCCTATTGCCCCCCTTTTGTTTTCCATTACTTTCCTAATAATAATTATTTCGCGGCGCTGTCGTCTATTGTTTCTTTAATTATTGGCTCCTCTTTGCTTAAGTAGAAGTTCCTTATCCCACGCATTCTTGCGGGCTAGTCTCACAAATCATTACAATATATACTAGAAAAGTGTGCCCCTGTCTTTGTTAGTTTCCAAGTTGCAGCACTTCTATTTTATGAATCCTCACAGATTATAAGCTTCTTTTGTTCCAACTAAAAATATCTAGCAACGGTACACTTATGAAATTAAAACATTCTGAAATGCAGGATTAGTTTTCCTCCGTAGAATCAAAATTCCGTCATGCATTTCCAAAAGGTCCCAGAGCAGAATATTTGCAATGGGAAAAACTTGTGTAATACAATAGTTGTCTAATGACTCTTTGCTCGCTAATTGGCCTATTAGAAATCCCTGTCTGAAATTAAGTCTTTGAACATAAAATTTCTGGCTACTAAGCAATTGGTAGGATACATTGCCCTACAGAAAGATGGCTGGTCGATGTATTCATTTCCTACATCAAATAAAATGAGAAATTAGTTTCAAAAGTCAATAAGAATTAGTGATAAAATGCAAACATACCTAAAATAAATTCAGAAACATAATGAATTGCAGCCCCATTAACAGCTCAGAATGAAAACACCCTTCACTGGCATCATTTAACGATTCCAGTCTTTCCCTAAATATTAAGGCATCCCTAACACTGGGTACAATGGTGGAAATTGAGTCAGGATTTATTTTTAGCAAGTGCAGTACATCGTAATTAACATTATTCTTTGAAAACGGGATAAACTTTAAAACTATATGGTGAGAATTGCAAAAGGACCTTAACTTTTTTATAAAAAAATAACTAACAAATAAAAATTCTATAAATAAAAATGTTTTTACACTTCGGGACAACCACTCAATTATCATAAAACAATGCTTTTATTTACTTTGTAATTTCCAATGTAGGCTATACTTCAAATATTTTACTAATGAAAATGCTATTTTTTCATCACATTAATTTTCAAATAAAACAGCTTTATAAATCATAACTTTGCATCGTTGATTCACAAATCTATTCATTGTTTCCAACACTAAAAGACAGAAGTCAAAATAACGATTTGTACTTTTTGATTTGTGCACTCGTTACACTCTGGTGACTTGAAACTTACGGGACAATAATTGAACAAAGTACAATTTCTAACCATTATTAAAAATGCGAACACTGACACAATAAATAATATATGTATGAGAACATTGTTTTCTAAAAGTAAAATAATACTATTCATTGATTACTTGTTGCAGGAATCGTGGGACGCGGTTTATAACACTGTTGATACAAACAATAAATATAATTTTTTAAACGCTTTCATTTCATTTTGGCACTTGCTTTCCTCTTCAAAACAAATTAAGTATTTCACTGCCAGTCAATTCTTCGATAACACAAGGGATTAGGACAACATATAAAAACAATCGAATTCTTTCTTTCATTTCTAAACATCAAAATGTATCTCAAGATTTCCTCCTCAATTAAAAAAAAACAAATCATTGTTAAGAAAAGTCATAAGATAACCTAAAATTATGATACATGATCAGGATATTTTGAACTCAAATAACAAAACAAAAGCAATGTGGAATGTGATACAAAATACGATTAAATCAACTAGAAACCTTGTAGAGAATGTTCTTTTAAAATATAACGATAGAAATGTGAACGATCCGGCAACAGAGGCTAGTCTCTTTAACTAATACTTTTCGAGAATTGCTGCCGATATGACTTAAGACCCTTCAGTCACACAAATAACAGACGTTTCCCAAAAAAATTTCAGACATGATGTTCGTTTCAGAAACTTCTTCCTATGAAATTCTCAAAATAATTGGTAAGCTAAAAAATAAATAGGTTTAGATGTATTTCAGGATTGTTTGTTAAAGACATGTGCGCCTACCAATATTCACCCGTTAACTAACATAGTTAATGCATATTAATCACAGCGGAACTTTTCCAGATAATTTCAAAACAGCTAAAATTAACCCACTCTTCAAAAAAGGCAACAGAAATTAAATTCAAAATTATCGGCCAATTTCCTTTTTGTCATTTTTTTCAAAAATATTAGAGAGGGGTTTTTACATACGAATGGAAAACTTCCTCAGTAAATACGACGCTTTTTCAGATTACCAACATGGATCTTGTCTACGGAAATAGCCTTTTTTTCTTAAAGATGTCGCCTCATCATTGGATCAAAACGAGGCACCTATTGAATTATTTTTAGATCGCTCAAAACCTGTTGACGTGATTGACCATAATATTTTACTATCAAAACTACCTTCATATGGAATCCTCTAGGTGGTATTGCTCTAGATTAGTTACGTTCGTACCTCATACAACGATCTCAAAAAGTTGAAATACCTTACTGGAATGATGAATCATTATATACACACCTTTCAGACTCTTTGTCAATTGCGCTTGGTGTGCAGCAGGGATCGATTTGAGGCCCTACTCGCTTCCTACTATATATAATCGATATGCCCTCGACGATTCGAAAGGAAGAAAGGTACTCTTTGCGGATGATATTATTTGCAATAAACAAACTGTAAATAGTACAATATTAGATGTTTCGAATTGGTTCCCTAATAAAAAATTAATAGTAAATGAAAAGAAAGAGGTTTCAATGCAGTTTTCCATTTCCAATATACAGTTCTGTATTCCATTGAAAATGAAGGGTGTACCATTGACTGATTTTAAGGTAACAAAATTTTTAGGTCTCTAAATTCAATTAAACCTCTAATGGAACGTCCATTTCAATGAATTGAACATAAAATTAAGTTCATTATGCTACGCTTTCCGAATTCTTTCAAATCCATCCAGCCTTCATACTTCTCGTTGTGTATATTTCGCGAATGTTCATTCCCGCCTGAGATATGGCATAATATTCTGGGGAAATGTAAGTTATAGCTCCCAGACTTTTAGAATACAAAAAAGAATTGTACGAATAATAAGCAAATCCCACACACGTGATTCTTGTAAGCCTCTTATTATTGATCTAGGAATTTTACCATTACCTTGTCTGCTGATTTACGAATCAGTGTTTTTTGTCAAAATTGACTTACTTAAGGGCGGGAAAATATTTTCAGAAATGCCTATGTCTATGACTATAACACTCGACGTAGTCATTATATTTATCAGGTAACAGTACCAACAGCTCATTACAAACAATTCACATACAATACATGTACATTATTCTACAACACTGTTTTTCGACCAGTTTCCCTGATTCTTGAGCAAATGCTGATATCGCTCCATTTTTTGCTTCTGGGTATAAATGTAACTTCATTATCTGTGCAGGTCTTCTAGAATTAAATAGGAAATATAGTTATTCAAATTATCGTTTCCATGTTGTCGCGGTAGAAAGTAAGTTTCCTTCACGAAGGAAATGATGTGGAATAAGAGCGCAAATTTATTGCCCTTAAAAATAGATTTCATTACATTGGAGCGAAATTGTTTGTGAACAATCCTTGCAAAAATCGCTCATTTTCTTTCTGTATTCAAAGTTCAAATAGTATTTAACTTAGTGTAGGGATCACAGAACTGTGAAAAGCCCCGTAGCACTCCACACACAGTTTTTTAACTGTTTTTGACGTAAAATAAATATAATAAAAAATAAGTACTGTTTGTTTAATTTTGCATTTTTTGTCATTACTTTTTGTAGTCACAACCCTTTCATCGACCAACTCATTCCAGTCTCCTAATTATAGTAAACTATTAAACAATACATTAAAATGAACTATTTAATCAATCTATTAAACCTGATTATGAAATTAGAGGTGTGATGCAAAATAAAATACAAATTTTATGAGAAATAGTCGTTATCATTTATTTTACAATTGAGAGCAGGAATTGGAAACACGCTAATGAGAAAAATAGTACTATATGCTAACCAAAAAAGGAAGGAAGGCTGAATATAAAAGCGATGGAAATATCCATATTACACATTAATATTGTGGGCAAGAACAAAAAGATGAAAAAACGTGCGCGTTCTTATTATTTCAATAAAACTTAGCATGATCTTTTTAAAATATACAGATTTCGAAAACGGAGCATTTAAGCAAAGTATACTCTCCGTATTAAACATTACACTGTATTTACACTTACCAGGAAAATTTTCTATCAGATGAGGAAGCCTCAATTTTTAGTGCTTCTATGCTCATCGAGTCCATTATAACAAATTCACGCACTTCAGGAATTCACACCGATTCACTGAGCACTTGCACTTTGCCTATGCACCCATTCTCACTCCCTACCAGGCCACAGAAAAAAAAATTTCACGAATACGGGAAGTTCCAAATAGGTATCCCGCCAAAGCTAGTTGGCCAACGTTACCTTGTTAAAGGTCTTAAATATCATGCTCTCAGCGTTCACAACTGCACTCTATCGGAAACCACTTCGAAAGAAATGAGAATTAAACTGATGTTTATGAGATCTACGCATTTCCCAGCCGTCGTTGGTTGGTTAGCTTTGTTAATCAATCATGGGCACGTCATCCGTGATGATTATTGTCACAATTTCTTAATCGATCGTCACAACTGGAAGACACGTAAGCATGGGTTTATGGTTGAAAGGAGGTGGTCTTTTTTTTAGGGTACACTACCAACTTCTGTTAAGACGTAATTTGCTCTAAATATAGAATCCGAGAATTAATTTGTAATTATCGGTTTTTATGCTTTCCAATCGATTTATCCTATCCACTCCCCAGATATCCGCCCCATAATTCATACCTAGGAGAACCAGCGATTTAAACATTGTGTTGCACACCTTTAAAAGCAATTGCGGTACTCTGCGCATTGCACAAACAATTTCATTGAGCTTTGTCCTTCCTTTACATTCAGCCGCTATTATGTGACCACATCCCATATGACCACTATGTGAACATTTTGTGGTTCTTGGAAAATTTTAGACCAGGATACGTAAAAGTTTTGACATGGTCGAGCTCATCCTGCGCGTAATACCATTTCCCTTTGTTACCCCCAAATAAACTCATTCTTGAAGACAATTTTCGTTTTTTGAATATTTACTTCAATGCCTATATCTCTCTATATCATTCTAGAATATTTTAACCCCTCTGAAAGCCCTCAGTTTCTGAATATAGAACTAAATCATGAGCATGTAAAAATTTTGTAATGTTTAGGCCATCAATTTCTCGTGCAGTTGTGTCCGCTTCCTGTATCTATGTCATTAAATTGTTTATAAACAAGACAAATAAAAGCGGTGTAAGAGAACAATGCTGTCTTACTCATAATGTCGATTATATTTTTGGCATTGTACTTCTGTCGCCGCATTTGATGCATAAATTTACTTCTCTGTACAAGCTCTGCAACACGTTTAAACCTTTACGTGAAACGCTTAGTTCACTTAGTTTTTGCCATAAAGCTTGCCTATTGAGTCAAAAGGCTTTTTCAAATCCCATATTGCAGTATAAATGGCTCCGTTTACGTCAAAGCGTCTGTAACCTACTATTTTATTCTTGGTAATTTCACATCATAGTAGTTTGACTTCATAATTTGGTTCGCATTCCTGGTTAAAGTAGGGAACACCGTACACCCTTAGTGAAACGTGGCGGGTGGGGGAGGAGAGGGAAGGGGTCAAAGGAGGGGAGTCTCCTTAAGCCCTCCCTCAAATTACGCTACGCGCTCCGACAGAGATGAATAAAACTTACCGATATGCGATTTTCATGGCTCTCCCTTAATACACTTTGTCCCCACCGCATTTTAATGCCAAATTACTTCCAAAGGCACGTTTTCTCGCTTCGCTCGCCCGGATCCATGTCACGGCGAGGCTCGGGCTACGCCCTCGCGATCACTATAAACATTCTTGAGTCTCTCCACCGCAGAATTACCAATTCACTTTCATAAGAAAGCACTTCAGTAAGCGCTTTATAAGAAAACCTCGAGAATTCAATCTGCGTAGTTGCAAACACGTTTTGAAGAAAGAACACCACAAGCTTTATCACACAGGCACACCATCCCGATCGCAATACTATTTAGTAACACACTTCCGGCAAGATACTAGGGTGAAATTGCCTCCGTTTATAATCGCATAACTACCCTTCTTCCCCTCCACCGTGGATTTTCCCCTCGCTGCAGTGGCGGGAAATGCCGGTTTAAACGACTTCCTCAGGTTGTACCGTGTTTTAGACTTCAATCGCGTTCCCTATTTTATTCTTCCTTTAGCTTTATTTTTTTGGATTGTGCTTTTAAACGTGCTTATATACTACTAGAAATGTTCACAAGACTGTCTGTGAATGTCAGATAACGAAACAGTTCCTTACAAACATGAAAAACTGTAGAAATGGGATTCGGAAAACGTACTACAAAGAACAAACAAGAACATACCATGAAGACAAATTTATTTTCATATTATTTCCTTTAACAGTTATACATTTAGAAACGAGACAATAATACAATAAATAAGGTACTTATGATGGACTAGAACAAATTGCAGGGTAATTTCCAAGATAATTATGGAGTTAACGCTGTATTACATTCGGTTGATACTGGAAAGAGATCAGTATCACGCTCTTCGTGCTATTGTTTCAACCATGCCAGTCAAATAAAACATCACGTACAAAACGGCATTTTGCAATTGAAATTTCAATCCGGATCTTCACATATTACGACGTTCAGTGTCAAAACGCACCTACATTACATTCAGTAGCTTTTTATGCAAAAATCAATCCATCCTCGTGAAGTACCATACATTTTACACTATCTTAAATATCATTAAACTACATTTTAATGACGCTTAGCCACTGGTTGTAAGTCACATGTAGTCGAACTGTGCGGTGACGAGCAAGTAGGTAGCGAGGGAGCCAATGACGGCGCCCAGGAGCGGGCGGTCGATGCTGAAGAAGCCGGCGGCAGAAAAGCGAACACGGCGGAGGCGGCTCGCGCGGATGAGCGCCTCCAGGTGGACAACTTGTTCACTCGCCCTCCCCGCACTCAGCTCTGGCGCCTCTTCTTGCCTTGGCCACGGCACCCCAAAGGCCTCCGGACCTCCTGCCGACGCGCGTGCGCTTTCAGCTGTCGCCCACACTCTCTTCCTCCAACCCTCGCATGCTGCCTGCTGCGTCTCCAAATTCTTCGTCCCCGGGGATTCATCCCAGTGCTCCAAATTAGATATCTTCCTTAACAATCTTTCTTCATCAGCCGCAAATCCAAGAGAATCTATCAAATTGGTCGCTCTTAGCGCACCTATCTTCGTTGCTCCAACGAAAGTCCCTTCACTTGCGTGTGATGACTTCTTCCATTTTGAATTTACAATCGGATTCGTCGGTGTATTTGTGCTGGTTGCAGCTTGTGATTCCACAGACATCAACAGCAACCGTTTGTGGACTAAAACGGGACATAGCGCTGCTTCTGCAGCTACATCATTCGCAGCGTTTACGTTGAGCATAAGCATCAGGAAGCGGTGAAAAGCGGTGATACACATTACTACAATTAGAATCATCCGTTTTGTTGCTTCGGACTCAATTTCGGATTCGTTGATAATCTTTGGAATTGTTGTTAAAATTCCCATCAGGTTTGAGAAAGAGGTGAGGACGGATATCAGCATCTAATGAAATTGAATGTTGAAAAAATGTTTTATTAAAAACGTCATAAATTATTTAAATTTTGTTTTCATATAAATTTAAAAACTATTTAAAAATTACTTAATGTAACCTTTGAAACCCCTCTCGTTTTTAATATACCCCATTTTCTTTCAAAAAACACTGAAACAAGTAATATTTTCAAAAAACATACATAACATTAATTAAATAAATGGTGAAGATCAAATTGCATTTGAATAAATATCGCTATCTTCACTAATGTACCAGGGGATCCTAAAAATTTGAAACTTTGGCACTTTTAGAATATTCCTGGTAATCGAGGTAAATAAATCATATGACACCATTATAATGTATTTAACATCATTCGTACGAGGATTTTTTTTAAAAATGGAACTGTTTTTTGAGAAAATCTTGGAAAGGGACCAGAAGTTTCAAATAACTACTCCCAAATTTAAATAATTGCCTTCAAACTCGAATAGCATAGACTTTCTCGTACTACTCAGTTTTCGAATTTCATTCTGGGCATTTGGGAATTTCCTTCTGGGCTTTTGCCAGCTGCCGCCTATCATATTTTTTTAAATTCTTGTTTGTTTTTTTTTTGGTTTCCTAACAGTAGAACAGAAATATTACTTTCAGAATATTGTAGAAGAGCGAAACCTCGTCTTAATGAAAATATTCGTTTAAAAATTTGAAGCCATTTTTTTAAGCAAATATCGTTGAAGTGTTATTCTAATTACGAAATTTGAAGCTTTTTTTAATAGAAAATGTTTGCGTTTTTGAGAAACATCATTGAAAGAGAGACATTCATTTGAAGCACTTCCACTCAAAAACATAATAATGTATACTGTGACGCCAAGCCACATTCTATTTTTTCTGTAAACTTTTGGCGGGGATAGTACTTAATGTGTTGTAATAGATGTCATAAAAACCGTTTTGCTGATGGATTGTCTTTCGTTCTCTCCCTCTCTCTGTCTCTGTCTGTCTGTCTGTCTGTCTGTCTCTCTCTCTCTCTCTTTCTCTCTCTCTGTCTTGATTTTTATACATTATTGAATTTGGGGCTGGAAGTTCTTCAAATGACTTCTAATGATGTTTTTCGAAAACTTAAAAGTTGTCTGTAAAAAAGAGCTTCGATTTTCGCATTTGGAGTAACGGCTAAACGGTATTTCCTTAAACGCGGCTCCAAATTTTTAAATGAATATTTCCAATTAGGACGAAATTTTGCTCTTCTATTATCTTCTGAAAATTATATTTCCGTTTTACCTTTACGAAACCGAAAAATTGATAATTTTTTTTAAGAAATGGACTTTGGGAAGCGATAGATTGCAGCTGGCAAGAATATGGTGCAGGATTGAAACATGCGATGTTTGAGAAAATTTTGAAAATATCTAAGGGCTCCATGTAAAGTACCACTCAAAATTAAAGAATGTTATTTAAAATGGCCAAGCTTCGAGTGAAGTCAGTTCGACTGAGGAGTAAATATTAAGATTGTAAACAATAGTACTCATAATTTAGGCTCTATTGTTGTTCACAAGCGAAACACAGATAGGCCGACAGACAGACGGACGGACGGACGAACGTTTTGAAACGGTACTACAGAATGGGACGGACACTATCATTCCCATTTTCTAATTTTTTTGGTCTCCGCTAGGTATTCGGACTAGCCACATACTCTTGCCAGCTGCCATCTAACGCCGCCCAAAGTACTTTTTTCTCATTTTTTGGGTTTCCTTATAGTAGAACCGAAATATTACTATACGAATCTTATAGAACAGTAAAACCTCATCAAATATGGAAATTTTCGTTACAAAATGTGCAGTCATTTTTAAGAAATGAAGTTTCAGCGTCACTCTAAGGCAAAAATTCCGTTCTTAGTTTTCCAAAACTTTTTGAATTTTCGAAAAATGTAATTGTAAGTTATTTAAAGCACTTTAATTCACAATCTTCTCACCCCACCCTCATGATAAAATTAGTTAATTATTCTGTTTGTAGTAAAAATGAAATCCTATATTAAATAATTAAGACATTCGTGTGATACAGCTATTAATTTTTAGGAAAACAACTAGCCTTTGAAACGGCGTAAGTGAAATTTGCTACATTCAACATCTGAGGTACTTTGAGCTTTCGAATAATTCTAGTTTTCTGGTCAACCCCTTTCTATTTGATTTCAGATCGTTAGCTTTTATATTTAATTCCTTTTAGATTGCTGTTCAACTTCATATTCATAAGTGATATAAATCTCTTTTACAATTTTACATTATAATAATATTTACACATTTGATTACATTTCATATCATTGTCATTAAACAATTTACAACATTCAACAACAAATACATTTAATATTACAATCATTGTGATTTTTTTTAATAAGAAAGGAAATACTACAGTATATATTTTTATAATTTTGTAACACATAGAAATTTAATAATTTAGCCGCACACCGTAGTGAATTTAAAATAGATTGGCCGTCAGTACTAAATTTTAGGTTTTTCCTAAGATCACTAGAGAATGGACATTCAACTAATAAATGGGGTGTAGAAATCATTTCATCACAATTCGAACAGTCGTTTTCAATAAATAACTGTGAGTCAAATTAAAATGGCCAATTTGGGTCTTTAAAAAATAACTTTGTTTTCATTTGAATTTGAGGAGGGGAAGACGTGGATCAAGTATTGAATTCCTAACGTGACCTAATTTTGAATATTTTCATTTCCATTTCAAATCTCATATTCGGAATGGTGATAATAGAAGAAGTTTTCAAATCGTTAGTGTGCTTGTTTATTTCGGTTAAAATTACTACTAATACTTACATAAAAGCTAAAGAGGTCGTTGAGAAATACTGCGCTGTCACAAAGACGGTCATGTAATACACGCAAACGCAGCAATTTCTCGACTGCAACTGCAGGAGTCCTAAGACATGCGTTGAATCTTCGAAAGCGAGCAGCCAACATTTTGACGAATACGAGAAACTGCAACTCTGACACCTGATACAACTTGAAAAGTTGAATTTGTTGTTTTAGTTCAGATATCGGTGTAGAATATACGCTAAAGTAATAAGGAACTTAAATATATTACATCAAAATATCGGTATGAAAATGTTGATGCATTTCGTATTACATAGTGGTTTCCAAGTTCTTACAACATTTAAAAAAAATTAAAAACAATTGAGGTTAAGGACATTTTTTCTCTACGTGTCGTGTTAATTGTGTAAACAAAAAATTAAGTCCATCACGGTTATGAATTAAAACCAGGAGTTATTAACTATTACAAAGTTTATTACTTGTTGAAATATTTTGAAGAATAAGTGCACGACTATTATTACATCGTGTTAGTCTTGAAAGTATATTAATAAGTTGGCCTTGAAATTCAATTTAATAAACTCTAATTTTAAAAAAAATTTTAAAAGACTGAAAATATAATCTTTATAAAAGTGTTTTCAGAAAACAATTATGTCATATTTAAAAGTTAGTCATAAGGAACTTATAAAAATGATGTACTTTTCAAATGACAAAAAAAATGTATTTGATTAAAAGTTAAGTATAAATGAAGTTATATAAAGTTAAATATGTGACACATTTTATACTTTTTCATTAATGTTTACTGTTCAGTTCATATTAAATTTACCGCCGGTAACATACCGGCGGTAAATTTTACCGGCGTTACCGGTATGTGATTTGCAAGTTTACAGTTAATAACTATAATTTCTGAAACTTCCTGATATTATTGAAAAGTCATTTTGTTGGAATTATATATTTAATAACTAACATCATAATCAGAAAATGTTTGTTTTTCATTAAGTTAATCAAAACACTGAAAATTATGTAGGAAAACTATAATTAAATAAAAAAGGTTTCATTATGTTGGATCTCGTGTCATAAAAATGTTATTTATTTTTGAAAATAATAAAATTACATGCTAGATTCTTAAAGAGGTTTTTCTAAAAAGGCAGAAGTGAATCAAACTTACAAAGAGAAGAGCATAAAATTGAAAATTTGAAAAGAAGTAGTAGCTTGGTCCTTTTGCTATACCCCAGGCAGAAGCATCCAGTACAGCCATTGATACAGAGGTCATAAGCAAGTTTCTGACCAAAACAAAACATTGACGATTTTCAGCCCTGTAATCAGCTTTAAAATGTTCTGCAAATGCAGCCTCCACTGTTGCCAGTTTCGACAGAGCTCTTGCGGTGTTGCCACGCGACCTTCTTAAGTCCCGTGTTAGAGTTACAAGCCCGGCTGCTGCCATACTTGTCATCTGCACAATTTTTAATACAAGGAATTTCATCAGTGGAAATTAATCATATGTTAAATGACGCTTTCCATCCAGATTGAAATGGTTCAAATTATTTAAATTGAATTAATTCAAACAAATTTGATGATTGTAAAGACTCTAGAGAAGGTAATCTGGAGAAGGATGTACAGAACTTACTAATAAAACCTATACGAACCAAACAATTGAAAAATATTGATATCTAAAAGACAAATAAAGATATTGAAATTTTCAGTTCCCTGTTAATGAATTATGCTCCATCTCTACATTAATAAAATTAATCATTGTAGAGGAATTCTATTTTATTTTGACATAATTGGTATTGCGAATCTCTCACATAGTGAACCAAGTGACACCACAGAAGTTCACTATAACCGGAGTCAACTGCATACATCCGTGGCTCATTATTTTAACCACGGTCCGTCCATGTCCGCGGCTGATTATTTTGTCCACGTTTGATCATCTTCATTTTCATTCCCCCAAAAATATAGGAAAATAACGTTACCTCTGCAATATCGATGAACGTAAAAGCTCGTACATTCTCCAAAGAAGCCATTCTGAACGCGAAAAGCGCTGCCCAGTCTACTGTGAAGAGGAGCGCCACTGTGCAGGAGTAGCAGAAGGCGGTGCGGGAGCTTTGGGCCGCGGGGTCGCCCCAGCTGCACGACGCCATGCCGAACACGCGGCACACGGCGCGCAGCGGCGCCACCGCCTCCATCACGCCCTCCAAATCCTTCCGTCCCGCCGCCCGCGTCCCCACGCTCATCTCAGCTGGGAACAAATGAACAGATGCAAGCTGTTCCAATTCAGCCTTGCGACGCCACCGCCTTCATCACGCCCTCGAGTGCCTCCCGTCCCGCCCCCCGCGGCCCCGCGCTCATCTCAGCTGGGAACAAATGAGCATAAAAGCTGTTCCAATTCAGCCTTGCGGCGCCACCACCTCCATCACGCCCTCCAACTCCTTCCGCCCCGCCCCCCGCGGCCCCGCGCTCATCTCAGCTGGGAACAAATGAGCAGATGCAAGCTGTTCCAATTCAGCCTTGCGACGCCACCGCCTTCATCACGCCCTCGAGTGCCTCCCATCCCGGCCCACGCGGCCACGCGCTCATCTCAGCTGGAAACAAATGAGCAGATGAAAGCTATTCCAATTCAGCCTTGCGACGCCACCGCCTCCATCACGCCCTCCAACTCCTTCCGCCCCGCCCCCCGCGGCCCCGCGCTCATCGCAGCTGGGAACAAATGAGCAGATGAAAGCTATTCCAATTCAGCCTTGCGGCGCCACCGCCTCCATCACGCCCTCCAACTCATTCCGCCCCGCCCCCCGCGGCCCCGCGCTCATCTCAGCTGGGAACAAATGAGCAGATGAAAGCTATTCCAATTCAGCCTTGCTGCGCCACCGCCTTCATCACGCCCTCCAACTCCTTCCGCCCCGCCCCCCGCGGCCCCGCGCTCATCTCAGCTGGGAACAAATGAGCAGATGAAAGCTATTCCAATTCAGCCTTGCTGCGCCACCGCCTTCATCACGCCCTCCAACTCCTTCCGCCCCGCCCCCCGCGGCCCCGCGCTCATCTCAGCTGGGAACAAATGAGCATAAAAGCTGTTCCAATTCAGCCTTGCGGCGCCACCACCTCCATCACGCCCTCCAACTCCTTCCGCCCCGCCCCCCGCGGCAACGCGTCATCTCAGCTGGGAACAAATGAGCAGATGCAAACTATTTCAATTCAGCCTTGCGACGCCACCGCCTTCATCACGCCCTCGAGTGCCTCCCGTCCCGGCCCACGCGGCCACGCGCTCATCTCAGCTGGGAACAAATGAGCTGAAAGCTATTCCAGATTCAGCCCTTGACGCCAGATGAAGATCTATTCCAATTCAGCCTTGCTGCGCCACCGCCTCCATCACGCCCTCCAACTCCTTCCGCCCCGCCCCCCGCGGCCCCGCGCTCATCTCAGCTGGGAACAAATGAGCAGATGAAAGCTATTCCAATTCAGCCTTGCACGCCACCGCCTCCATCACGCCCTCCAACTCCTTCCGCCCCGCCCCCCGCGGCCCCGCGCTCATCTCAGCTGGGAACAAATGAGCAGATGAAAGCTATTCCAATTCAGCCTTGCGCGCCACCGCCTCATCACGCCCTCCAATCCCGCCCACGCGGCCCCGCGCTCATCTCAGCTGGGAACAAATGAGCAGATGAAAGCTATTCCAATTCAGCCTTGCGCGCCACCGCCTTCATCACGCCCTCCAACTCCTTCCGCCCCGCCCCCCGCGGCCCGCGCTCATCTCAGCTGGGAACAAATGAGCAGATGAAACTATTCAATTCAGCCTTGCGACGCCACCGCCTTCATCACGCCCTCGAGTGCCTCCCGTCCCGGCCCACGCGGCCACGCGCTCATCTCAGCTGGGAACAAATGAGCAGATGAAAGCTATTCCAATTCAGCCTTGCGGCGCCACCGCCTCCATCACGCCCTCCAACTCCTTCCGCCCCGCCCCCCGCGGCCCCGCGCTCATCTCAGCTGGGAACAAATGAGCAGATGAAAGCTATTCCAATTCAGCCTTGCGACGCCTCCACCTTCATCACGCCCTCGAGCGCCTCCCGCCCCGCCCCCCGCGGCCGCGCGCTCATCGTAGCTGGGAATAGATGAGCAGGTGCAAGCTATTCCAATTCAGCCTTGCGGCACACGGCGCGCAGCGGCGCCACCACCTTCATCACGCCTTCGAGTGCCTCCCGTCCCGCCCCCCGCGGCCACGCGTTCATCTCAGATGGGAACAAATGAGCAGATGCAAGCTATTCCAATTCATCCTTGAGACGCCACCACCTTCATCACGGCCTCGAGCGCCTCCCTTCCCGCCTCCCGCAGCCACACGCTCGTCTCAGCTGGGAACAAATGAGCAGATGAAAGCTATTCCAATTCAGTCTTGCAATTCAAGGAAATTCAGTGGTTTTCGGATAGCAAGTATACGCGATTTTAATAGAATATTTGAAACAAATTATGGATAAGCTGATATTTCAAACAAGAAAACAAAAGGAAATGAAGTTATGTGGCTATGGAACAAATCTCTTTGATTCTACCACAACAGATATACTCGATATATAAGTAAAAAAATGATATGTTAGAATCAATCGGAGCTATGATGATATAAAGACAGAACTTTTCATCTAATCTTCTATACCGTTTCAAGAAAACATATGGGAAAAAATACTGAAATGTTTGCCTTTTAGTGCTAAACGCGTTTATGAAGTAATCAAATAAATCAATACCTACCACAACTCTTTAAGAAAATCAAAAGTGTGTATCAAATTAGCTTCACCTGATGGGGCTTAATAGATACAGCTTGATACTCTATGAATTTTGATTTCATCAGGGAAACAATGAGCGGGCTATATTTAGACACCTGAGAGTCTAGTGTCGTCACAGTATTTTTCACAGTTTCTTATCTTTTGTTATATACTGTAACATTTTGAGTTCTTCCTACACGTTTATTAATAATAGAATATATTTCCTATTCTTTCCTATTTTTTGTTAACCCTTCAGTGGTAGCGTGGATTACTATTGTAATCCAGTCTCTGTTTACAGGGACTGTTGACAAACTTTAAGCAAGGCAACTTTTCAGTATATTTCGTAGAAGGCCCCAGCTATTGAATCTTAGCGAAATATGACTCAAGTGATGACTGCTGCAAGAGCGAAAAGCGCCGGAGACAGCTTGGATTACAATAGTAATCTACGAATATCGCCGCAGTCAATATTCTGAATGTTTATGCAAAGAACAACAGTGGAGAAAGGTAGACTAGGAGGGGATTTATAAAGAATCTCGCTTTGTCCCTAATGAAACAATGAATGAAAAGGACGATCGAGAGAGAAACTGTGCCGACAGCAATAACAACACGCGGGAGACTTCTGCTGGGAATCCAAGAAGGGAGGGAGAGGGTCGCAGTTTCACAAAATGGCATTGTAGGACGTTATCTCTGTGAACTTTAACAAAACAAGAGCACTCGACAGAATTACGTAGATTGTGTTCAATGGGTGTGCGCATAAAGAAAATATGTATAAGATGTTCATCTGTTGTTGACACAAAATCGCGTTCAGAAAACAGGCTCCAAATCTTTAAACAATTCTGGCAAACTGCATTTTTTAATAGTCGTAATGCAAACTGTATTTAGTGCGCAAAACATATAGAGCACAATACTTTTCTAAAAGAAAATTATACACGCATATATTAGTGTATATTTATTTAAAAGCAAAATACATGTAATTATATGTAGCATTTCATAGAATATGCATTATATCAACATTCTAATAAATTTAGTAGTATTTTATAAGTATTCAATGTTTATATACCAGTATTCGTCTATATTCGAAATAAAAGATTACCTTTTTCGTAAAATATTATTAATAAGAATTTTATAAAAAAAGGATTACAATTGTATTTCACGCGATCACTCGCGTTTCAATTTTGAGCGCGACCACTGAAGGGTTAAATTCGAATATCAATAACTTACAATTTTTCAAGTGTATCACATTAGTGCCAATTTTACGCTGTATCATATGAACTCCCACTGACCCTGTTCCATACGATATTTCGTACTGAAATAAAATAAATAACCGCAATCCCTCGTAAATCACTAAACATATATTTCAATTGGAATACATATACACATATGTTTTATTAAATTAATTCTAAAGTATTACACTCATTTCTCTGAGAACATTTTGATATACCGTTACAAAGAAATTCGGAATCCACTTGAACAGAAGTAAGCCGGGATTAAGCTGTTGAGGATTAACACCTCTCCTGAAACAGACAAGTTATTACAAATGATGCAAAATCATTCGCCAGTCTCCTCATAAACATTACAGTATAAAAGACGCGAAATCTACGGATAAGGAAATTGTATTGACTATTTCCAGAAATATTAAGACTCTTGTGGATTTGCAAGCATATTCGTACTAATGATGTGACTCGTATTTAGATGTCCGTTGGTAAATATTTATTTTCTGCACGTAATTTGCAACCAAAAACTTAGGATGTTCGTGTTTTAGATTCTATTTCCAGAAGAAATAATGTGTGAACTGTTCCTTTAAATATTTTGCTAGTCTTACAAAAAGTTCAACAATTGCCTCTTGAGTTGGACCACTTATAATGTTGCGTTCTACATTTCAGTGATAGCGAGTTTTATATGTTTTAATTAATCTGTGTCATAATTCAAAGAAATCACATTAAGGTGAAAATATTCATCTCATACTAAATCAGACATCAGACTTACTCAAACGACAGCGAGACAATATAAAAAAATATCGTCAGATCAATCTTTTAAGTATCCTCTTATAAACTGAAATAAATAATTTAATTTGCAACCATTCTAATACAAATATGCTACCTTAACGTTAAGAATAAATGTGTCTTTGCTGTATCAGTACAGCATATGTACTTTGTACTGTATCCAGTACCGAATAATTCTGTCTTGTAATTATACAATGATGTACACACACTGATGCGAATGTATAATCTGTATACACATGCGTCGGATGTTGGAGTAAAACAGTTTGAATAACCACAACAAAAGACTACAATTTCAAAGATCCGTTGCGTCTGGTAATAAACTTAAATTAAAGTATTAATGAATATAACGCATCCTATGACTTTTACTTTTACCTTAGAAATCTTCTGTATGAACATTAAAGAGTTTTGGAGTAGGAGTGTATCAACGTAATGACCTAAATATGATGGTGGTTGATTATGGAGAAAAATATATTCGTTTATGAAAACAAATAATATACCTTAACCGGAAATTAAAACTCTGAATAGAAATGTATAATCTTACTTTTAATTTGTCTTTTCCCATTTCTCAAATTCTAAGGATACCTTGCTAAAAGAACCAAATGTCAAAAGAAATATCAATACTCTTCAAATATGCTATTAATTCTAATGATTTCATTACGTTAAAACATCCTATCAGTACCAAGTCATAACTGAAGCATTAGCAAGTGCTTAATTTAATTGTAAGCTTCAGAAAACAGCGTCTCCAAAGGTGTCCTCTTTTCAAGACATGTATGAAAAACAAAGAAAAAAAAAGACTCATACAAACACATCACCTAAGACTGGAGAACTTAAATTAGTACATACGCCACATCAAATGACAGGTTAAGTTAAAGAAATCCCAACAAATTTTTCCCCAGTTGTCTTTTCTAAATATCCCAAATTCTGAAAAGTAAAGCACGACTACCTATAGTAAGGATCAAACATTTTCTTAAAATTATTTTCTTAAACCTTGTCCATCAGCCACGGAATCTCGTGAGTTATTCTTTAACGATTGTCCCACAACTTGCAGTATTTCAAGCTGTTGATAGCTCGCATGGTGTTTTCATAGAAATACACAATCAAATATTAGCAAACTGTAGATATAATTCTGGGAATGGTGATGGGAGCGAGGCGATTCTCAAGTTTCAAGAATATTATCAATTACCATTAATTGGAGATTTGAATACCGAAACATTAGACTTTTTTAATAAACCATGAAGTGGTGTTCGTGTTACACATTTTTGAGATGTCTCCAATAAATGATTAGATATTAGATATTGGAGCAGTTAATATGTGAATGCTCAAACTTATTTTCTTAAAGATCAAATGTATTACTGAAATAAATGAATTTCTAAATAGTTTATTAAAAGCTGAAAAAATTAATTTAACTGTAATAAGTATAGATTGTAATAAAAATGATTCTACAATATCGCAAGTCACTAAAATTTTTAGAATATATTGGAACGTGTAAATTACAATTTTTAAAAATCAATTGAATAATTTATTATACATAAATTATGAAGTCTAAAAGAGTAAGAGTATTTAGATGTGGAGATGAAAACATACCACGACATCTACAAACATATATGCATGGAAGATGATTAAATAAAGTAAAACTAATGGTGCTCCAGATCGGCACAGACCTTCCCGTATTACTTAGTATTTGATTTCTTGGGTGTGGTCTTGCTTTTAGGTCCTGCCACGTGCTCTTGCCAGCTGCCATCCATCACCTGTTTTTGACGGAAAATAAATAAATAAATGAATAAATAAATATTCTTCTGATGCATTTGGTATAATCGTAAAACCTTAATAATCTTTACTAAGATTTAATAACGATCGTAAGAATTGTATAGAATTATATTTTAAATTATGAAAGAGGATTGGAATAAATTTTGGAAGACGTAAATGTAAATTACATTAACTGTAACTCTTACATGACCAGTCATGTGATCATGATCAACCACTTTTTTAATTCATGATCTTTAAAATTTTCATTACAGATTTGATGTGGCATTTTCATACATCGATCTAAGTCATTTTAGGAGTCCATCTTAATTTAATATTTTATGAGAATATTGTTGACTATAATACTTACCTAATCTCTTTATATTGTTGCGTTACTTTAGCAATATTTTCCTCTCGTTTTAAATGTATTTTAACGTATTCAGGATCATAATTATCTATAACATTATCTATGTCAGAAACAAATTAGAAACTATTACATTGATGTTCATAAATATATTCTGAAATGATAAATTTTGGTTCAACATTCTGCATACATTCCAAAAACATTCAAAAATTTCATCCACACATTTTTGTTCCTATAGATTGGCATTCAATAAAACAAAACGCCAGGAAGAAAAATCCATTCACGGGGTTCAAATCACCCAAACCTACTTTGTTTCCGCCAAAGTACTTGATCGAAAAAATTACAAACAGGAAACAGCCTGAATCGAAAACTAAGGTGGAGGGGTTAAAATCTAATGACTACAATTATTAAAAGAGTCTCATGATAAGGTTCAATATAAACATTTAATTAATGAAATGGTTAATTTTGACACACTTGATATTAAAAAAGCACAACTAAAAATGCATGCCACTCCTATGTCTCACTGACAATATCGTCAGCGAAGACAAAAGGATCTTATTCAACTACTGGCTCATTATTCCCCCAGTATGTCATGATTTTTACAACAATATTCGAACATCCTTACAGGCCCCGGACCCGGGAGTGAGCTACTAACCCAGAACTTAAGTGTTAAGATAGCATAACTTAAGTTAACATAACTTAAGAGAGAAGTGTTGAAAAATTAATTTTAGGGCTCAATGCGATTTAAATGAACATTCTATTATTATGTTCACTACTTTTGTTCAAAATAAATGCAATAAATATAGTGTTCTTACTTATTGTACCAAAATGTAAAATACGTAAAATAAATGTAACTTCATTATCTGTGCACGATTTCTAGAATTCTATGGGAAAAATAGTTTTTCAAATTATCGTTTCCATGTCGCAGCAGGAAGAATTATCCCTTGACGAAGGACATCATGCATAAGCGCCCAAAATTTATTGCTTATTTATCCTTGAAATTAGATTTTATTACATGGGAGCGTTTTTTTAAAGCAGTTTTTTAAATTAATTCAAAATTAAAGTAGTATATGACTTAGTGTAGGGATCACAGAATTTTCAAAACGTGCACAGAATTCACTTCTCTCCATAGCACGACATACACAGTTTTAACTGTTTTTTTGATGTAATAAATAAATGAAGCAAAATTCTACATCTGTGAACTAATCCACATTAAAAACTGCATTTGAGTTTTTATGTTAGTGTTTTGACACTTTTATGCACTTCCAGTCTAACATGCCACAGTGACATGAAATATAAAGTAATTCTGTGTAACACAAGTTTCATGAATTATTCGAACTCATTTTTCTCCCATTTCCTCAATTTGGGTTAGTCCATTCAACCGCTAATAGCCTGATTTATTTTTATCATTCGCTTATAATCTCTGATTAGAAACCGATACTCGAAAGGTACTACATAAACTTCCCCGAAATATCGGGTTACGAAGCAGTCCCTTACGAACACGAAGGAGGATGGAAATGGGATTCAGAAAGAACAAAAAATTGCATATCAGTAATACCAATTTTTTTCATATTTTATTTCCACTAAAAGATATACATTTAGAAAGACTAAGTCGATACATTGAATAAATAAGATAATGAAGATGGAACAGAAAAAATCGCAACGAATTTTTCAAGCAATTACGGAGTACAGCACTCTATTACATTCAGAGTTGGAACAAGAAAGAGGTCAACATCACGTTTTCCACACTATAATGCTTCAGGCGTGACGGCCAAATGAATATTCTCATAATGAACGGCGTTTGCATATGAAATTTCAATCCAGATATTCAGATTATATTTCTGTGTTCAGTATTATTACGTGCCTGTGTTTCATTCAGTACGTTGTATCAGCTCAATCCATCATCTTCATTAACTATGAATTTCTTCACACACATTTTACACGATTACAATACATTTGAATGACGTAACAACGTAATTAATGTAGTGACATAACGTAATGACGTAACGTAATGACCACTGGTTGTAAGTCACATGTAGTCGAACTGTGCGGTGACGAGCAAGTAGGTAGCGAGGGAGCCAATGACGGCGCCCAGGAGCGGGCGGTCGATGCTGAAGAAGCCGGCGGCAGAAAAGCGAACACGGCGGAGGCGGCTCGCGCGGATGAGCGCCTCCAGGTGGACAACTTGTTCACTCGCCCTCCCCGCACTCAGCTCTGGCGCCTCTTCTTGCCTTGGCCACGGCACCCCAAAGGCCTCCGGACCTCCTGCCGACGCGCGTGCGCTTTCAGCTGTCGCCCACACTCTCTTCCTCCAACCCTCGCGTGCTGCCTGCTGCGTCTCCAAATCCTTCGTCCCCAGGCATTCATCCCAATGCTCCAAATTAGATATCTTCCTTAATATTTCTTCATCGGCCGCAAATCCAAGAGAATCTATCAAATTGGTCGCTCTTAGCGCACCTATCTTCGTTGTTCCAACGAAAGCCCCTTCACTTGCGTCTGGTGACTTCTTCCATTTTGAATTTACAACCTGATTCGTCGGTGTGTTTGCAATGGTCTCGGCCTTTGATTCCACAAACACCCACAGAAGAAGTTTGTGCGCTAAAACGGGACAAAGCGCTGCTTCTGCAGCTACATTATTCACGGCGTTTACGTGGAGCGCAAGCAGCAGAAACCGGTGAAAAGCGATGATGCACATTACTACAATTAGAACCCCGCGTGTTATTGCTTGAGACCCAACTTGAGGGTCGTTGATAATATTTGGAATTGTTATTAAGATTCCCATCAAGTTTGTGAATGCGGTGATTATGGATATCAGCATCTAATGAAAATTAAAGTTCAAAGAATTATTTATTAAAAATAATAAATTAGATTAAAATTTTGTTTTCACTTAAATTGAAGAATACTGATTACTTTTCAAACTTTTCATGTTTTTAATATAACTAATTCTTGACTCAAAATTTTAATATAGCTATTAATTCAGGAGAACAAGCCTTTCACACGCCGTAAGTGAAATTTGATACATTCAACCACGGAGGTTGAAGAATACTACTTTCCAATAATCCTAGTAGTTGTCCTCTCCACCCCTTTCTGTGTGGTTTCAAATCGTTAGTGTGCTTGTTTATTTTGGTTAAAATTACTACTAATACTTACATAAAAGCTAAAGAGGTCGTTGAGAAGTACTGCGCTGTCACAAAGACGGTCATGTAATACACGCAAACGCAGCAATTTCTCGACTGCAACTGCAGGAGTCCTAAGAAATGCGTTGAATCTTCGGAAGCGAGCAGCCAACATTTTGACGAATACGAGAAACTGCAACTCTGACACCTGATACAACTTGAAAAGTTGAATTTGTTGTTTTAGTGAAGGGATAGGTATAGAAGAAACATTAAAGCACAAAGGAACTTATATATTCTTATAAATATATAGAACAAGTTGATTTTTAAAAGAATTTTAAAAATAATTAACTGTTGAGATATTATTTTTCTCAAACCATTGTGTTAATTGTGTAAACAAAAATCTACAGTTGATCATGGTTGTAAATAAAAATAATGTATGAATTGGTAATTATTAATTATTTCAAAGATTTTTACTTGTTGAAATATTTTGAAGAATATGTGCGCGACTATTATTGCTGTTTTACGTTTTGTCAATCTTCAAAAGTAAATTATTAAATAGACCTAATTGAAACTCAATTTGATAATCTCTAATTAGAAAAAATATTTTTTAAATGATGTAGCTTACATTCTGTAAAACAAATGTATTCAGAAAACAATAATGAGAATATTAAAAGTTGTTCATAAGTGACTGTTATCCATTGTGAACTTTTAAAGACAGTAAAATTCTAATATATGCCGTGGAGTTCAATGTAATGCTACGAACGGTAACTTACCAGCATATAATTGTAAAAGTTGATTGTTAAGAACAATAAATTCTGAAATTTTGTAAGAAGATATCAAAAGGAATTGATTGAATAACATGTTGTAATAGCTTATGTTAACGTCATAATGAGAAAATATTTATTTTTTATTAACATAATAAAAAAACCTTTTACAATAAATTATAATTAAACATGAAAAATATTTATTTTCTATGGTCGCTTTCGTTTCATAATAGTGTCATTTCTTACAGAGAATAATAAACTTAGATGCTATTTACTTAATGATTATTTGTAAAAGAAGAAGCGTGTTTAAAACTTACAAAGAGAAGCGCATAAAATTGAAAATTGGAGAAGTAGTAGTATCCTAGTCCTGTAGCCGTACCCCAGGCAATAGCATCCAATACAGCCGTTGATGCAGATGACATAAGCAAGTTTCTGACCAAAACAAAACAGTGACGATTTTCGGCCCTGTAATCAGCTTTGGAATGCCCTGCAAATGCAGTATCCACTGTTGCCAATTGTAACAGAGCTCTTGCAGTGTTGCCAGGCGACCTTCTTAGTTGCCGTGCTATAGTAATAAGCCCAGCTGCTGCCATACTCGTCATCTGCACATTTTTTTAAAAACAAGGAATTCAATCATAAATTAAAATATTCACTACAGCATTATCATATATTAAATGTCGCTTGTTATACAAAAATAATTTGTTCAAATATATTCATAATAAAATTTTAACTTAGTACAGAGTACAATTATTTCTAAATTTGTCTAATTTTTAAAAATTGACTGTTCCACGAACTGAGACATGCACCAATTTTAAATGTTCCTCCTTCAATTGGAGGGAAAAATAATGAAAAATTTTAGTCATTTGTAGAAACAGATTTAATTGAGGACAAAAACCGTTATCATAAATATTGTACTTTCGATAATTCTGTTTACGTCCTCCAGAATTAAATAAACTGGTCCTCAAACCATTCAATAAAAACTAAACTTTTATTCATGAATTGAATAATATTTTGGTTGTTAAATATTTTTTAAACATTATTGTAAATGGTTTACAAATGGCGTCCATTTTTTTTGAATACCGAACGAACCCGGCCCCAACGGGTAAAAATTCCAACATTATTGCCTCGCTGTATCTCCATACATAACCTTAGATGGAAAAATTCTGTATACCAGTGTAATCGCCATTAAATTTCGAGTTTAGACGGTAATTTTCGAATTTTTTTAACATGACATTCTGTATCTCTTAAACTATTACGCATACAACGCTGAAATTTAGATGCAGATTAACAGTAATCTAAACAATTTCCGAATTTTTCGATTGTGTTATATTTTTCTCAAATTTATATAATACAAAGCTTTAGATGGAAAAATGCTCATTATTATTAGACATTTAATTTCGAGTTAGTACGGTAATTTTAATTTTTTTTAACATGTCAAACATACAGACATCTTTGACTGACTGCATTGTCCCGCCTGGGGTGGTGCCCCGCTGGTGGAAGAGTCCTGGTTAGAGGAAAACCCCACTTGCCCACGGTAAATCGGCACCGGATCTCGCCATTAGCAAGTCACCGCCATTTCCCAGAAAAAAATTCGCTACACTAAATGGACTAATAACCAAAAGGGTGGATGTGCACAGAAACACAAAAAAAATCATTCGATCTATTACTCGCTGTATCTCCTTAAATATTAGCCCTAAAACGCTTAAATATGAATTGCAGTTTAACAGTAATTTGCAACATTTTCGAATTTTTTTATTTTGGTTTTTTAATATTTCAATAAGAACCATTTATACAAAGCCCTAGATTAAATTATATTCTATACCATTGTAATTGCCCTTAAATATTATCTTGGGACAGAACTTTTCAGAATTTTCTAACATAAATAAATATCTGACAAATTGCTGGCTGAATCTCCTAAATTATAAGTCCTATGACGCTCAATTTTGCATGGTAGATTAAGTGAATTCGGCTGTATTTATTAGGTTTTGGGTAAACATTTTTCCCATTTTTACAAAATTTCCGAAATACATAGCCCTAACTGGAAAAATGGTCTATACCATTGTAATCGCAATAAAAATTTATCCCCGGACGGAAGTTTATAGAAATTTCTGACATCAATAAAAATTTCACATTTTTAACTGGCTGTATCTCCTTAAATATGCGTCCTAGAGCGCTGATTTTCACATGGGAGATTAACAGAATTCTGCTCTATTTTTGCAGTTTTGAGTAAATTTTTTGCCATTTTTATGAAATTTACGAAATACAAAGCCTTAAATGGAAAAATGGTCTTTACCATTGTAATCGCAATAAAAATTTATGCCAAAACAGAAGTTTTTAGAAATTTCTGACATCAATAAAAATTTCACACCTTTAACTGGCTCTATCTCCTTAAATATGCGTCTAGAGCGCTCATTTTATCATGCGAGATTAACAGAATTCTGCTCTATTTTTGCAGTTTTGAGTAAAAATTTTTGCCATATTTATGAAATTCACGAAATATAAAGCCTTATATGGAAAAATTGTCTTTACCATTGTAATCGCAATAAAAATTTATGCCAAAACCGAAGTTTTTAGAAATTTCTGACATCAATAAAAATTTCACAACTTTAACTGGCTCTATCTCCTTAAACATGCGTCCTAGAGCGCTGATCTTCACATGGGAGATGAACAGAATTCTGCTCTATTTTTGCAGTTTTGAGTAAAAATTTTTGCCACTTTTACGAAATTTACGAAATACAAAGCCTTAAATGGAAGAATGGTCTATACCATTGTAATCGCAATAAAAATTTATCCCAGGACGGAAGTTTTTAGAAATTTCTGACAACTATAATAATTTCACATCATTAACTGGCTGTATCTCCTTAAATATGCGTCCTAGAGCGCTGATTTTCACATGGGAGATTAACAGAATTCTGCTCTATTTTTGCAGTTTTGAGTAAATTTTTTGCCATTTTTATGAAATTTACGAAATGCAAAGCCTTAAATGGAAAAATGGTCTTTACCATTGTAATCGCAATAAAAATTTAAGCCAAAACAGAAGTTTTTAGAAATTTCTGACATCAATAAAAATTTCACACCTTTAACTGGCTCTATCTCCTTAAATATGCGTCTAGAGCGCTCATTTTATCATGGGAGATTAACAGAATTCTGCTCAATTTTTGCAGTTTTGAGTAAAAAATTTTGCCATATTTATGAAATTCACGAAATATAAAGCCTTATATGGAAAAATTGTCTTTACCATTGTAATCGCAATAAAAATTTATGCCAAAACAGAAGTTTTTAGAAATTTCTGACATCAATAAAAATTTCACAACTTTAACTGGCTCTATCTTCTTAAACATGCGTCCTAGAGCGCTGATCTTCACATGGGAGATGAACAGAATTCTGCTCTATTTTTGCAGTTTTGAGTAAAAATTTTTGCCATTTTTACGAAATTTACGAAATACAAAGCCTTAAATGGAAAAATGGTCTATACCATTGTAATCGCAATAAAAATTTATCCCCGGACGGAAGTTTATAGAAATTTCTGACATCAATAAAAATTTCACATTTTTAACTGGCTGTATCTCCTTAAATATGCGTCCTACGACGCTATTTTTGCATGGTCGATTAACAGAATTCTCCTCTATTTCTGCAGTTTTGAGTAAAAATTTTCGCCATTTTTACGAAATTTACGAAATACAAAGCCTTAAATGGTCAATTCCATTGTAATCGCAATAAAAATTTATCCCCGGACGGAAGTTTATAGAAATTTTTGACATCAATAAAAATTTCACATCTTTAACTGGCTGTATCTCCTTAAATATGCGTTGTAAGGGGCTGATTTTTGCATGGTCGATTAACAGAATTCTGCTCTATTTTTGAAGTTTTGTGTAAAAATTTTCGCCATTTTTAAGAAATTTACGAAATACAAAGTCTCAAATGGAAAAATGAACTATACCATTGTAATCACAATAAAAAGTCATCCCAGGACGGAAGGTTTTAGAAATTTCTGACATCAATAAAAATTTCACATTTTTAACTGGCTGTATCTCCTCAAATACGCGTTCTACGACGTTGATTTTCGCATTGGCGATTAACAGAATTCTGCTCTATTTTTGAGGTTTTTATTAAAAATTTTCGCCATTTTTACGAAATTTACGAAATACAAAGCCTTAAATGGAAAAATAGTCTATACCATTGTAATTGCAATAAAAATTTATCCCAGGACAAAAGTTTTCAGAAATTTCTGACATCAATAAAAATTTCACATTTTTAACTGGCTGTATCTCCTCAAATACGCCTCCTACGACGCTGATTTTTGCATGGTCGATTAACAGAATTCTGCTCTATTTTTGCAGTTTTGAGTAAACTATTTCGCCATTTTTACGAAATTAGGGAAATACAAAGCCTTTAATGCAAAAATGGTCTATACCATTGTAATCGCAATAAATATTTATCCCAGGACGGAAGTTTTAGAAATTTCTGACATCAATAAAAATTTCACATATTAAACTGCCTGTATCTCCTTAAATATGCGTCCTAGAGCGCTGATTTTCACATGGGAGATTAACAGAATTCTGCTCTATTTTTGCAGTTTTGAGTAAAAATTTTTGCCATTTTTATGAAATTTACGAAATACAAAGCCTTAATTCGAAAAATGGCCTTTACCATTGTACTCGCAATAAAAATTTATGCCAAAACAGAAGTTTTTAGAAATTTCTGACATCAATAAAAATTTCACATCTTTAACTGGCTCTATCTCCTTACATATGCGTCCTAGAGCGCTGATCTTCACATGGGAGATGAACAGAATTCTGCTCTATTTTTGCAGATTTGAGTAAAAATTTTTGCAATTTTTACGAAATTTACGAAATACAAAGCCTTAAATGGAAAAATGGTCTATACCATTGTAATTGCAATTAAAATTTATCCCAGGACGGAAGTTTTTAGAAATTGCTGACAACGATAAAAATTTCACATCTTTAAGTGGCTGTATATCCTTAAATATGCGTCCTAAAGCGCTGATTTTTGCATTGGAGACTAACAGAATTCTGCTCTTTCTTTGCAGTTTTAAATGAAAATTTTTGCCATTTTTACGAAATTTACGAAATACAAAGCCTTAAATGGAAAAATGGTCTATACCATTGTAATCGAAATAAAAATTTATCCCAGGACGGAAGTTTTTAGAAATTTCTGACAACAATAAAAATTTCACATCTATAACTGGTTCTATCTCCTTCAATATGCGTCCTAGAGCGCTGATTTTTACATGGGAGATTAACAGAATTCTGCTCTATTTTTGCAGTTTTGAGTAAAAATTTTTGCCATTTTTATGAAATTTACGAAATACAAAGCCTTAAATGGAAAAATGGCCTTTACCATTGTACTCGATATAAAAATTTATGCCAAAACAGAAGTTTTTAGAAATTTCTGACATCAATAAAAATTTCACATCTTTAACTGGCTCTATCTCCTTACATATGCGTCCTAGAGCGCTGATCTTCACATGGGAGATGAACAGAATTCTGCTCTATTTTTGCAGTTTTGAGTAAAAATTTTTCCCATTTTTACGAAATTTACGAAATACAAAGCCTTAAATGGAAAAATGGTCTATACCATTGTAATCGCAATAAAAATTTATCCCAAGACGGAAGTTTTTAGAAATTTCTGACAACGATAAAAATTTCACATCTTAAACTGGCTGTATCTCCTTAAATATGCGTCCTAAAGCGCTGATTTTTGCATGGGAGACTAACAGAATTCTGCTCTGTCTTTGCAGTTTTAAATGAAAATTTTTGCCATTTTTGCAAAATTTACGAAATACAAAGCCTTAAATGGAAAAATGGACTATACCATTGTAATCGAAATAAAAATTTATCCCAGGACGGAAGTTTTAAGAAATTTCTGACAACAATAAAAATTTAACTTCTTTAACTGGCTCTATCTCCTTAAATATGCGTCCTAGAGCGCTGATTTTCACATGGGAGATTAACAGAATTCTGCTCTATTTTTGCAGTTTTGAGTAAAAATTTTTGCCATTTTTATGAAATTTACGAAATACAAAGCCTTAAATGGAAAAATGGCCTTTACCATTGTACTCGCAATAAAAATTTATGCCAAAACAGAAGTTTTTAGAAATTTCTGACATCAATAAAAATTTCACAACTTTAACTGGCTCTATCTCCTTAAACATGCGTCCTAGAGCGCTGATCTTCACATGGGAGATGAACAGAATTCTGCTCTATTTTTGCAGTTTTGAGTAAAAATTTTTGCCACTTTTACGAAATTTACGAAATACAAAGCCTTAAATGGAAGAATGGTCTATACCATTGTAATCGCAATAAAAATTTATCCCAGGACGGAAGTTTTTAGAAATTTCTGACAACTATAATAATTTCACATCATTAACTGGCTGTATCTCCTTAAATATGCGTCCTAGAGCGCTGATTTTCACATGGGAGATTAACAGAATTCTGCTCTATTTTTGCAGTTTTGAGTAAATTTTTTGCCATTTTTATGAAATTTACGAAATGCAAAGCCTTAAATGGAAAAATGGTCTTTACCATTGTAATCGCAATAAAAATTTAAGCCAAAACAGAAGTTTTTAGAAATTTCTGACATCAATAAAAATTTCACACCTTTAACTGGCTCTATCTCCTTAAATATGCGTCTAGAGCGCTCATTTTATCATGGGAGATTAACAGAATTCTGCTCAATTTTTGCAGTTTTGAGTAAAAAATTTTGCCATATTTATGAAATTCACGAAATATAAAGCCTTATATGGAAAAATTGTCTTTACCATTGTAATCGCAATAAAAATTTATGCCAAAACAGAAGTTTTTAGAAATTTCTGACATCAATAAAAATTTCACAACTTTAACTGGCTCTATCTTCTTAAACATGCGTCCTAGAGCGCTGATCTTCACATGGGAGATGAACAGAATTCTGCTCTATTTTTGCAGTTTTGAGTAAAAATTTTTGCCATTTTTACGAAATTTACGAAATACAAAGCCTTAAATGGAAAAATGGTCTATACCATTGTAATCGCAATAAAAATTTATCCCCGGACGGAAGTTTATAGAAATTTCTGACATCAATAAAAATTTCACATTTTTAACTGGCTGTATCTCCTTAAATATGCGTCCTACGACGCTATTTTTGCATGGTCGATTAACAGAATTCTCCTCTATTTCTGCAGTTTTGAGTAAAAATTTTCGCCATTTTTACGAAATTTACGAAATACAAAGCCTTAAATGGTCAATTCCATTGTAATCGCAATAAAAATTTATCCCCGGACGGAAGTTTATAGAAATTTTTGACATCAATAAAAATTTCACATCTTTAACTGGCTGTATCTCCTTAAATATGCGTTGTAAGGGGCTGATTTTTGCATGGTCGATTAACAGAATTCTGCTCTATTTTTGAAGTTTTGTGTAAAAATTTTCGCCATTTTTAAGAAATTTACGAAATACAAAGTCTCAAATGGAAAAATGAACTATACCATTGTAATCACAATAAAAAGTCATCCCAGGACGGAAGGTTTTAGAAATTTCTGACATCAATAAAAATTTCACATTTTTAACTGGCTGTATCTCCTCAAATACGCGTTCTACGACGTTGATTTTCGCATTGGCGATTAACAGAATTCTGCTCTATTTTTGAGGTTTTTATTAAAAATTTTCGCCATTTTTACGAAATTTACGAAATACAAAGCCTTAAATGGAAAAATAGTCTATACCATTGTAATTGCAATAAAAATTTATCCCAGGACAAAAGTTTTCAGAAATTTCTGACATCAATAAAAATTTCACATTTTTAACTGGCTGTATCTCCTCAAATACGCCTCCTACGACGCTGATTTTTGCATGGTCGATTAACAGAATTCTGCTCTATTTTTGCAGTTTTGAGTAAACTATTTCGCCATTTTTACGAAATTAGGGAAATACAAAGCCTTTAATGCAAAAATGGTCTATACCATTGTAATCGCAATAAATATTTATCCCAGGACGGAAGTTTTAGAAATTTCTGACATCAATAAAAATTTCACATATTAAACTGCCTGTATCTCCTTAAATATGCGTCCTAGAGCGCTGATTTTCACATGGGAGATTAACAGAATTCTGCTCTATTTTTGCAGTTTTGAGTAAAAATTTTTGCCATTTTTATGAAATTTACGAAATACAAAGCCTTAATTCGAAAAATGGCCTTTACCATTGTACTCGCAATAAAAATTTATGCCAAAACAGAAGTTTTTAGAAATTTCTGACATCAATAAAAATTTCACATCTTTAACTGGCTCTATCTCCTTACATATGCGTCCTAGAGCGCTGATCTTCACATGGGAGATGAACAGAATTCTGCTCTATTTTTGCAGATTTGAGTAAAAATTTTTGCAATTTTTACGAAATTTACGAAATACAAAGCCTTAAATGGAAAAATGGTCTATACCATTGTAATTGCAATTAAAATTTATCCCAGGACGGAAGTTTTTAGAAATTGCTGACAACGATAAAAATTTCACATCTTTAAGTGGCTGTATATCCTTAAATATGCGTCCTAAAGCGCTGATTTTTGCATTGGAGACTAACAGAATTCTGCTCTTTCTTTGCAGTTTTAAATGAAAATTTTTGCCATTTTTACGAAATTTACGAAATACAAAGCCTTAAATGGAAAAATGGTCTATACCATTGTAATCGAAATAAAAATTTATCCCAGGACGGAAGTTTTTAGAAATTTCTGACAACAATAAAAATTTCACATCTATAACTGGTTCTATCTCCTTCAATATGCGTCCTAGAGCGCTGATTTTTACATGGGAGATTAACAGAATTCTGCTCTATTTTTGCAGTTTTGAGTAAAAATTTTTGCCATTTTTATGAAATTTACGAAATACAAAGCCTTAAATGGAAAAATGGCCTTTACCATTGTACTCGCAATAAAAATTTATGCCAAAACAGAAGTTTTTAGAAATTTCTGACATCAATAAAAATTTCACATCTTTAACTGGCTCTATCTCCTTAAATATGCGTCATAGGGCGCTGATTTTTGCATGGGAGATTAACAGAATTCTGCTCAATTTTTGCAGTTTTGAGTAAAATTTTTTGCCATTTTTATGAAATTTACAAAATACAAAGCCTTAAGTGGCAAAATGGTCTATACCATTGTAATCGCGATACAAATTTATCCCAGGACGGAAGTTTTTAGAAATATCTGACATCAATAAAAATTTCACATATTTAACTGGCTCTATCTCCTAAAATATACGTCCTAGAGCGCTGATTTTTGCATGGGAGATTCACAGAATTCTGCTCTATTTTTGCAGTTTTGA
>BLKR01009337.1:0-70000 GCA_011170035.1 Teleogryllus occipitalis
ATGGAAGATCTAATTATGGACAAAAAATTTAAATGGAAGGAAAAATATCTTAAATTTTGTAGTTGTAGGAAGTCGCCGAAAAAAATTGTACTTTTGCAATATTCGAAAAATTCAGAGTTAACCGTGAAAAAAGGGCAAATTCCAACTTTATAAGTGTATTACTATATTCTTACAAGAAATTTATAGCCGTTTACAAAAAATTTGGAGCCGTTTTCGAGAAAATTTTGAAAATGTTCCTGGGGCTTCAAGTACAGTACCTCCAAAATTATAAAAATGTTTTTCAAAATCGCGGAGATTTGACTCAGGCCAGATGGACCGGGATTTCATCAATTTAGAAGAAATCCTACGCATGGTTTAGGCTCTAGTGTTGTTCACATACAAAGGACAGTTGAACAGACGGACGGACGTTTTGAAAAAAAAAACACTTTTTCGGTATCAGGGGTCCCCAAAACGTGTATTTCCGTTGAAATCAGGAAATCGATTTTCTGCAGTATTAGATAGCTTTCTCTATACTACGTATACTTCCGTACATACGTATGTACACGAGAAAGTAATAAAGCACCAGCACCATTATTAACCCTCCAAGGACGAGTGTGACATATACGTCACAGCAAACAAGTTATAACTTGAATTATTTCCTGTCGCTGCATGTCGATATAACTGCACGTGCCGGTGTGTTCTTGTCGCAGAGGGGTCTGGTTCGTCAGTTGATTGTGCGATCTTGTCCGAGAAAGGTGTTGTAATATTTTTTTCTCGCTGTTCAAAAATTGTGATTTTTTTGCGATGAACCCAGCGCATTGGTAAGTTGAATTCATAGCCTGTACTGTTATTACTTCAGTTTATGTCATTTGTATATCTCTCACAGATTGTTATGAAAGGAATAAAAATATTTAATTGTTTTTATTTTTATTACGGGACGCTGTGGAGGCGTGAAAAGTCAGCGTGACGTACACGTCACACTCGTCCTTCTCCATTGCTTTTCACACATCTCCACTTCGCCCGCGTCCCCGCCCCTACGCTGGGCCAAACAAACGGCGCGAGCATTCGTCTCTAGCAGCGGGCACCTGCTGCGGCGCGCCGCGCCTGGAGCCGCCCCCGCCGCTTGCCAAAGCGCTCCCCTTTCCAAAGGTGCAGGACGCCCAGCTGTGTATTTTCGCCCGCCGTTATTCATAGCCACCGCCACCGCCACTTTCGCGGAATGACCGCCCGCACCCGCGAGTACATTGAACGCGTCTTGTGTGTCTCTCCCGTCGCAACAGCACCTAAGGACACTCGCTCTCAGATGCACTCCGCAAATACAAAGAAAGCCAGCGTCGCTTTCGTAGCCACCCAGTTCCCTCGCTTTCCCCAAATTGACAGACAAGGAACTACTACGAATGGACGAGGCTACAACGTTCATTCTACTGCTTTGCAAATTCTAAAGTAACCAAAAAGATTTGCTGAAAATTTTAATAAAAAACAATGAAACCAAAATACACTAATAATGATCTTTCATATTCATAATTAGTCAATCAGGTTTTGATTGACTATTTTTATGACATCAAATTTGGAAACCACTATGGTTCGCGCGTGTGCAAAGACTGTACGTTACAAATAAATCGCTAATAAATTGTCATAGATCAAACATTAAATTAACGTTTCTTCATTAGAAGGTCAAGTTAACGAGTTTTTTAAGGAATAATTCATTTACATTTTATGTTTTCTTTATTGAGGTGTACTTAGTATTTTGTATACGTGTGCGTATTCTTCATTATTCGTTAAAAAGAGCACAATACTAGAGTGCCGTGTTGCTTTTGAATTTACAAATTTGCTGACAATAGCCTACCTAAAAATGCCTGTTATATTTTACTACTATTCGTAGATAGTAGCCATCATAGTAAACACGTGAAGAAATAAGTAAACACGTGAAGTGATATAAATAAAGTAAAGGAACAGCTAGCGAATGTTTCAGGGGGAATATTTCTTATATTTTATTCTGTTGTTTCTGTTTAAAAATGAACATTGTTTTATCTCTAGGGTAAGGACCCACCTCTGGCCACCCCACCTTTCACATCAATTCGTCATCCCGCAGGTAGTTGCGGATTACCCTACCCCCAAAAGTTTCATCCAAATATAAAGAAGAGAAATATTAAGGAACCTCTCTGCCTTTAGCAGGTCTCATGCAGTGGGAACCTCATTTAATAAGTGACCCGCTCCTTTCGCAGTTTGTATCAACTTTTCACATCAGTGCATCTAACATTTGATATTTTTCATACTTCAATAGTTTAATATTTTTATATTTTCTACCAAATTTATTTCTAATCTCTCGATATATGTTTTTTTTTTTTTTTTCAAAAGAAAATCACCATATTTGGAACTAATTAGAGCAAGGTAGAACCAATTTAGAATGGCGTGTATAGCGTTTTTGCCTGTTCATTACAAGATTTCACCATTATTCGGCCTATCTTTTGAAGCGACGGGGGATGTCAATTTCGTATAGTGTTATGTTTTTTAAACGATCAAATTGCGCATCATTTTTTGACATTTGTCCCAATTTAAAAAAATCTCCTGGTCACTCGCAATGAAGTTGAAATTACTTCAGAAATCTTTGGTTTGTCGTTCCTGTGACCACGCTTGTGCATTGGAATCTAAGTTTGAGGCGACAGCAGCACTAAAATTCATTCAATATTTTAAATGGGAATTGAAATAATTATATAAAATTTGATTTGCTATTCGGTTATTATTCATTACGATTGAAGCTTGTTCTCCAAGAACGAGTACTCTCTCCACGCAATAAATTCAAAAAAAGGCATACAGTCGACTGATCAGTCACTGCCATTTCAGCATTCTACGTATCGAAATGGTATCTCGCGGGACGCGACGAGCGCTGTATCCAAACATTCACTTGGGGCCAAGTGCCGTCGCCCGCGTGACCGCCAACACGAAATTCTCCAGGCGCAGTGCTGAACGCTAACCTTATGGTGGGCAAAAGAATACAAAATGAAGCGGCCGGCTCAATCATCGTGAGCGACGGCGAACTCGCAATTCGATGAGGTAATACTGGCGGATTCTCTGCGCTCTATTCCATGTTTCATTACTAATTCTCAACTATATTTACGTTCTCACACTTACTCCGTAAGAAGAGAAAGTTATGAAATCGTGCGCCGCAAAACAGCGAATTTTCGGGCTCCTATTGCCGGGTCCTGGTAAAGGGGATAAATCCTCAGTCTTCCGGTAGCAATAACCCACAAAATATGGATTCTGACTACACCACGTTTTAGAGGAACCGGAAGACATCTTCAAATGAGGTCATGCTCAATTGTTCGAAAGAAGAATAGTTTTCGTGTAATTTTGCGCGAAATATAGGCAATTAAAATTTTTTTAAACATTTTTTTCTCAAAAACTGCCCCAAATTTTCTTTCTAAAATTTCTACTCACATGTCTCAAGTGACCATAAAAATATGGTACTAGTCCCGGCGAACGGTATTTTCGAAAATTGCATGTTGGAAAAAATTTTGGGTTGAGACAATTACATGTTTAAGCGTTAGTCCGAGTTCACACACACGGCGCTTCTGTGGCGTAGTGGTATGGGTGACGCGATTTAGTTCGAAGGACCTGAGTTCCAATGTAGGTGCGGAAAATAATTTTTGCTGGTTGAAAACACTTTTGCATGTTTCTGTAGTAGAACTGTATTATATAGCGGAGCAGTTAGAAATATTGCGAGAAAGTATGTGATGTGTAGCACCACTAGTTAATTTACCTATAATATGTTTGGTACTTTTTATTTCGCTTCAATTCCTCATGGAAGATTTGTATTGAACATTGCGTTTAATGGGAACTAAATGTTCCTCCTCTCATCACGGAATTTGAAATGAACGCACCGTTCGGCCTAGCAGCTCCTGTTGCGTATGATTGTCTGAAAGCAATCGCCGTGGAAAGAGTCTGAGGCAGCGTCTTCCGCCGATGCGGCGGGCTGGCGTGGATTCAAGGCACGCCACGTTAACTTCGTAGAAGTTATCCGTCCACGCGAGGAACCTCTTTAATGTACTGGAGATGCAACAAACGAAAAAAAAGCACTCAATGAATTGGCTAATTAGGGCGGATTCTGTGTTCCTTCCGACATATACCGTTGCCGTCGCGTGCGTTGAATTATTTTGGATTCATGTTTATCTTGAAGCGTAACTTCTAAGTATTTTTTTTTTGTTAGCGCCGGTTATTTCGATGGGGTTATGAAACGAGCGCGCTCGAAATGTCCCGGGGTCGCAGTGGGACCGCGCTGGCGCGTGGAGGATTAGCCGACAGCGCCGTTGCGTCCGTTCGTTGCTCCAAATGCAGGACGTCAACGCCCCGCCTACGCCCGCCTGCGCCCGCCTACGCCCGCATACGCTCGCCTACGCCCACCACCATCACCAGGCCGTCAGCGGCCGCCATCTTCCTCCTTCATTTATCACTTATCTTCCCTTTTAATTACGATCTCCAAAACTTACTTTTAAAAATTAATTTTTTAGGTTTTGAAAGAAGTTGAAAATTTTGTTTTGACTCCAAATTTGAAGTATTTTACTAAGTGTTCACTTTGCATACACTTTCCTTGGTGAAAATATGTATTTCACCCATTTAAATTAATGAGTTTTTCGCAATTTGAAATTATTAATTAAACATCGCTTTCTGAGTAAACAGTACATAACCTTCCGAAAGTGGTTATGTACTGTTACATATCACCCTGATGCAATTGTTGCGGATTCGTATTCGAATTCCTCTATTTTGTATTGTGCAGCGGATGATTACGTGTTTTTTTAACGAGGACTACCAATAAATAAACTTCAGTCGAAATCAAATCTTCGTTAATCTGCTGCTATCCCGTAACAGATAAAAATGAATGATTTGGGCGATAAAAAATATTGTGCTAGTCTCGTTTTCGGCGAACTCTCCGTATTTTCGAAAATTGCAAACAGCAAGCCTGAGTTTCGTGCTCAGTGTGTTCCGATAGTGTAGAGGTAAGGCTCATGGCGAGTAAACTGGGTGGACCTGAGTTCCAGTATTGGTGCGGAAAAAATATTGTTGGTTGAAAACATTTTTGCAGGTTTTTTTGTAGTAGTATACTATAGCAGAGCACTTAGAAATAATGCGAGAAAGTGTATGGTGTTGTAGCACCACTAGTACATACAGATACATACATACAGATGTATTAGCACCACTAATACATAGAGATCTTCTTTGGTTCTTTGCTAATCCATTCTCTAGTATATATTATTGCAAACTTCCAACATGGTCTTAGAAAGTTGAAATCTTCGGATACAGCCATTGCAATATGATGTAACTTTGACAATGAGCAACAAGGAAGATCCGGTGAGTATTTTCTTGGATCTTTGGGAAGAGTTTTATCTTGCTGACCATCTAATTTCCAAATTAGGTTTATATGGAATTTCAGGCACCGCAAACTTTTGGCTATCTTCAGACCTGAATAATAGATTTCGAAAAGTATTAATACGTTTTTGACATGAAAGGGTATTACTTTTTTACTTACCAGATTCAGTACCAATTCAGTTCAGAGTTTTTCTTGTCTGTGTGTATGATATGCTATCCAGACTCGCAAAGAGCATCAATTTTTTCATAGAATATTATGCTCTCTCTTAGGCGGGAGTGAACATTCGCGAAATATACACAACGAATAGTATGAAGGCTGACTGAATTTGAAAGAATTCTGATCGCTTAGCATAATGAACTTAATTTTATGTTCAATTAAATGGACGTTCCATTTGAGATTTGATTGAATTACGAGACCTAAATATTTTGTTACCTAAGCATCGGTCAATGGCACACTGTTCATTTTAAATGTAATACAGAATTGTTTATTTGAAATGGAAAACTGCCCCAAAATCGCTGTCTTCTATTTATTATTGATTTGTTATTACGGAACATTTATACAATGGTACAATTATAGGTTATAAAAACATGTGCTTTTCTCAAATTATTGGTAAATTGAGACATTTAAAGAGAACTTGTCAACTATATTTTTTAGTGGTGTTGGATTCATTATGTACCTATTTTTAAATTCAGCAAATTTCAGAATAAACATTCTGATACTGTGTGATAAAATGCTTCGCAGGGTGGTAAATATCTTAATAATCTAGTAAGGCAATGATATGAGTACATTGAAGCGAAACGACAAAATCTTCCGATTCAAGGAATTTAGAATATTTTTTTGGATCGGAGGCTATCTTCAGCCTAAGGTATGTTAATATAATTAAGGAAACGAAATCTGTAAATGCACGTTTGTGAAAAAACCTAAGAGTAGTTCTGTAGGCTTTTGTTTTCACAGTACCTACTTATATAACGTATGTATGATAATGTACTTATATAACATATGTATGGCCTTACTAAACCGGCGAATAAATTCTTCTTTCAGTACAATACTGGTCTGTGCGCATATAAAAATTAGCTTCGCAGAAATCGTGGATTTTCCTGTTTCCTTGCGGTTAAAGAAATGTCTCTGCAGGTGCGAGTCGCTATCGCAGGCAACTCGTGGCGGTTGGTTCAAGTAGAGCCCATGAAAAGGTGGTCAGTTAAGAGGAAGTGCGCCGTAATAGAATAACGTCTGTACCATGCTGTAGCGTCACAATTTTTTCTGCCTGAGCAGTACCCAAGAACCTGTGTATCTGTTCATATTAATATGAAAGAGAACCGCACCAACTACGTTGCCAAAAAAAGTATTTTGCATATTTCGTACTAGACTACCCATAGCAGAAGGCGAGTGTCCATGGATCGTGGCATCCGGGACGTTTATCGAGAGAAACACTCCTATATTAAACAAATCTAAATAAATATTTTTTAATGTGACTCTCAACTGCGGGTGAATTAATAGAAATGTTGCTCTGGATTTATTAATCTGTATTTGGTGATGGATAACTGTAAGTTTTCTTCTTATGGGTTTTATGAAATTAGTTTAATGCATGTACAGTATTTTGAATATGGCATGTAATTATATTCTCATACCATGTTGCTGCCACAAAGAATTAGGAGGTAGTATCCCTTTTCGCATTTACTCGGTTTTGAATTTGGCGTTCAAGCGTTGGAACTTGGCACTGCCGTCAGACAGGATGACATCATCTTAATTCCGCCCCTAGGACAGCCGCCTACGTCGCCCACTTGCCCCGCGCCGTGAAGTCTCCCAGTCGTCGCACGGACGGTCGGCCAGATCCCCAGCTTTCGGCACCTTGTAAAGGCGTCTCGCTCGGCTGAACAAAGGAGTTGGCCTGCGCCATGGACAGCACCAGACAGCACTGCGGGCGGCGCAAAGGGCATCCGCTCCCGCCCCAGCCACGCCCTTCGTTCTGGGAGGGACCGGGTTCACATCTAAAGCAATAAATAAACATTTGCAATACAACAGATACAAGCTGAATGGTCTGGCTAAGATACAATAATACAATTAATTAATTGATTCAATTAATACGATTAATTGTTTGCTTGATGTTTCCGAACGTGTCAACTGCTCTGGTCATTAGTCTCATTAGTGAGTCAATTTTCTATGCCTCTCAAGCTGGATGTTGCGATCCGGGGCCGACCTTCAAGTCGGCTTCCAGGGGAATTGTCGGGCAACGTATAACCCCCAGCGGGGCACCACCTCAGCCGAACTAGCTCTGAACTCCCGACTGGCCTTCCGATATGTGAGGTAGTGTAGAGCGTTTAAGTGTGTGTGTGTGTGTGTGTGTGTGTGTGTGTGTGTGTGTGTGTGTAAGGGTAGACGATAGGACAAAGAAGCGGAAGGGAGGATCGCATGCACTCTGGCTCGTTTGTTAGGGTGCTCCGGCATTCACCTGGTATTCATTGGGGAAATCACGGAAAACTGCCGATCAGAGTAGTCACTAGAATTCTCCAAACAGTGCCTGGATTTGACATACTTGTCCAGCAATATTTCGATTAATAGAATAGTATCGAAAATCTGCCACCGTCGGAACTGGAACCCAGCTCTCATACTCAACAAAAATATGTTTTTACTATTTATTTTTTACCGTTATTACGCTTTGAAAATTTTAAAATAAAAATGCTGGAGACATAAAAATAGATTCTTTCCATAAAAAGATTTTAAATTCAATTCAACTTTTAAAAGTAATTTCTGAGGTGGCTAGAAAATGAAACATTTATTTTGGAACAAAATATTATTTCTAAAAATTAAAGTATTATTTCGTAATTTAAAATTAAAAGTTGTTAGGCTAATGATTTTCTAACTTTCTTTGGCGAAAATCGGTTCTCACGTTCAGGGTTGCATTACAATGAACCCCGAAATCAGTCATAAAGCAAAACTAGTCATGCAACGATGAAACTAGATTTAACAAACCCCTAACTTGAAAAACTAATCTTTACTAACAATTAGAAGTACATTTACTAACAACAAGAATTAGTAGTGTGGAAAGGAAAACTATATTTGACTGACGAGTACTCATAATTAGTTTATACTGAAATGGAGCAGTTAAATTTTTTAACACGAATTCTCGTCAGTTGCAAAAATTAGTAGTAGCACATACTTTCTCACCTTATTGCCAAATTTGCAATTTTCGAAACTCCAGACAGTTCGACGAAAATGACTCCGCCTCATTCTTTTAAGCGTCCTCTCTATCTTTAGAAAAAATGAAGAAAAATTTGGAGTTGTTTTTGAGAAAACGTTTTTTTATTAATTGCGTTACTACTCGTCTCTTACAAAAACTGTACATGATCTTTTTAAAGAGCTTATTGTTTTACTACGGACTTTGTCCAAAGTAAACTCTCTTCACTTTTGTAGTTTTGAAATGTTAACTGTTTGCAATTTTCGGGAATACGGACAGTTCGACGCAAATGGGACTAGCACCATATTTATTACTGTCCCTTGATACATACGAGGAGTAAAATTAAAGAAAAAGCTTGAAGCGGTTTTTGAAAAAAAAACGTTTACAAAAATTAAAAATTGCGTATATTTCGCGCAAAATTACAGGAAAACTACTCATATTTTCCAAAAATTGAACATGATCTTATATCAAAATCTGTCTTTAAGAGTACATTTCATTAGAGTATGTTAGGGTAGGTAGGTACATTTCATTAGAGTAGAGTAGGGTTTCATTAAGAAAAAACTATCTGTCTTCAATATTGTACTTGTTGGAAGACGCCCCAAAAAATTGCATTTTGGGAAAATCAGGGATTTCAATGAAGTTTAATAAAACAATATTGGTGCCACTTTTGAGAAAATTTTGGAAAGGGCTTTGAGGCTTATATAAAGTGCCTTCAAAAATCAAAATGTCCGTTTGAGACTCCCAAATTTTCAATAGAAGTTCGTTCAGATCGATCCGGAATATTATTTTTGAGAAAATCGGCTGAACGGTTGAGGTGCTAGCGTTGACCACAAACGGAGGGACGGTCAGACAGACATTTTACCGTCAATCGATTTTCCTGTAACAAGGACCCACAAAACATGGATTCTGGGTACACCACATATTACAGGAAGTAATTTACCATATACAGGGACTGTATTTATCCACTTTTTCGTTACCAGAGCTCGACAATAAGAGTTTTTCTGATGGAAATTCGCCGTTTTCCGGCGCACGATTACGTAATTAATCTTCTTACATCCGTAACGGTGATAAAGTAAACCAATGCTGCTGCAGCAGCAGAACATACTTTCTTGCTTGATTTCTAACTACTTAGTTATATTATACTACTATATAAACCTGCAAATATGTTTTCAACCAGAAAAATAAATTTTCCACACCGAAACTCGAACTCAGGTCCACCGAGTTAACTCGTCAGCCATACCACAAGCTATAGAATCGCAGTGTGGGTCCAACTGGGGGCGACGCTTAAAAATGTAATTGTTTCAACTTAATATTTCCCACACGCAATTTTTGAAATTTTCGAAAATTCAGAGAGTTCGCAGAAAACGGGAACTATTGCACCATATGGGAACTATAGCATCATATTTTTTACCGTCCATTGTTAAATACGAGGATAAAAAATTAAAGGAAAAACTTGGAGCGGTTTTTGAGAAAAAAATGTTTACAAAAATTAAAAATTGCGTATATTTCGCGCAAAATTACAGGAAAACAACTCCTATTGTCGAAAAATTGAGGATGACCTTATTTCAAGATCTGTCTTTAAATGACAGATTTCATTAACGAACTAGAGGTGCTACAGAATGGCACAGACTTTCTCGTAGTAAAGTTTTCTAATTTCCTTTGTGTGGACTGCCACTGTACGGTCTTGCCCCCAGCTTGCCAGCTGCTATCTATCGCCGCCAAAGTACATTTTATTTAAAATTTTCTCAACTTGTCGGTTTCCAAATAGTAGAACCGAAATACAATTTTAAGAATACTAAAGAAAGCTAAAACCTTGTCCTAAATAGCAATTTTCATTGAAAAATTTGGAGCTATCTTCAAGAAAATGGCATTAAGCGTTTCATGATCACGGTTTCATCATCACGAGTCCTGCACCATTACATGCACTTTTACACTATCCGAAGACATTTTAATACAAAAAATTGCGGCTTATTTGAGAAAATTTTGAAACGTTTTGGAGGCTTCATGTAAACTACACACACAGACACACACATATATGTGTGTGTGAACCCAGTATATATATATATATATATATATATATATATATATATATATATATATATATATATATATATATATACTGGTACACACACATATATGTGTGTGTCTGTGTATATATATATATATATATATATATATATATATATATATATATATATACTGGGTAAGTTTGTGAAGTACCATTGAATCGTCATTGTTGTGCTACTTCCAATATGCCATGCTCAAGATATACTTTTGATCTTGCAATGCGGACCCCTGAGGACTCGTGAGTCAATGTCATTTTCATTTACACTCAACAAAATTCGTGCAGTGGGCTTTATATTCAATACACGAGTCATATACAAAGTTCATGTATAGTAAACAGTAAGTTATCAGACAATAATGAAATATATTCGTTCGACAGTTCGGAGTTGTGGCCAAGAGCATTTAAGAAACGAGAACACTCGTGACACATATAACATTTTATGAGTTTTAATGCGCGATTGTAGTTGACGTTTGATCTGCACTAAACTCAAAGTGTAAGGCATTTAAATTTATGGTATTTTGTGCACATCGCAATATTGTATGCATCTCTTTGACTGATCCGTTAACCTCAGGTGTAAGAGGCCGTTTAAAAAGTGCCCAGAATCATCGTGAGTGTTCATGGGCGCAGCATAATTTCATATTGATGATCTGCTTTAAGAGAAGATCTTATTGTTGTAGACGTGCCATGTTTGATATGACAGACTCGCGTTGCGGGGCACGCTGTCGGCCTTGGAGCGAGAAGTGGTGTGGCGCCTTCGCAAGCCTCGCTGCTGGCTACCCCGGAAGGGTCTGCCTCGCCCTCCCCGCCGCCCCCCCTCTTGCCACGTGCCCACGCCGCTCAACTCACCCGAATCTCTTCCGCGCTATAAATATTAACAGCAGGTATTTGTCTTGGGAAGGGAAGCCCTAATGCGCGCCGCGGCTCCAGAATAAAGGTTTGTCAGCCGCGACTAATGCAGCCGTCATTGATTTTCTTGGCGTAATTACTGTGTGCCACGTGTCTTGGCGACGAGGCGGCGCTTGGCGCGCGGCCACCGGCGCACGGGGCGCGCGCCGCGGCTGAAGAATACGGAGCTTATCATGTCGTGTCTACCTGTCAACGCCCTGACGTGGCCGTCCAGGCGTTGCCGGGACCAGCGGCCCGCCCCGCAGCCTCCAGACCAGGGGGCGCACTCCACACCGTCGCCACCGCCAAGGCTATTTCCGTGTACCAAGTCCGTAAGAACAGCCTCCGCCTAAAATACATTAGCGCATACTGAACAAAATCATTTCATGGAACTCATTATATACGGGTTTATTTCTTAGGTATTAAGAATTATATTTATTACTATGATCCTACATCACACACCCAATGTTACAACAGCACATACTTTCTCGCATATTTATGCCGTCTACGCTGTATTATACTACTACGGAACTTGCAAAAGTGTTTCCAAGCAGCATGCTTTTTTTACCGCGTTGCGACTCGAACTCAGTGAACCACCTAATTCACAGTGCGGTTTACCGCTACAATACGCAGGCGCACCGACGTATTTACTTGGGCCGACGATTAAAACTCTACTTGCTTCTCCCATTATTTCCGTTACGCAATTTTAGAAAATTCAGAGAACTCAACGAAAATGAGACCTATCCGTGCGGAAAAAATTCTTCCCGCGAAAAAAAAGATAAAATTTCCAGCGGATTTGGGGAAAACGTTTCTTTTTATAAATTGCATTAATTTCAAGCCTAAATTACGCAAAAACTACTTGTTGTTTCAAAAAATTGTGCATAACCCTTTTAAAACAGTTGATTTTTGAACCGATTTTCTTCAAGGCAAAAATCTTTAATTTCGTAGTATTGAAATGTTGACGTTTTCGCAATTTTCAAAAATACAGAAAGTTCCCTGAAAATAAGACTAGCACCATCTTTTTACACACATGTCCTTTGATACAAATGAGAAAATGTAAAGAAAACTTTGGAGCCATTCTTGAGGTAATAATTATTTAAAAATTGCCTACATTTTACGGAAAATTACGCAAAAACTACTCACATTTTCGAAAAATTGAACAAGATTTTATTTCAAGATGTCTTTAATGAACAGAGATTATTAAGGAAAAATATCTATCGTCATTATTGTAGTTGTAGGAAGTCACCGGAAACAATTTTGAACTTTTACAATTTTCGAAAACTCAAGGATTTCAATGAAAATGAGACTTGCACCATTCTCTTAAGCGTCATTTACGCTCTACAAGGACAAAGTTTAATCGAAAACTTTCTATCCATTTTTGAGAAAATTTTGAAAATGTGGAGGCTTCCTGTAAAGAACCACTCAGGATGGAAATATACGTTTCAGACTCAAGAGAGCCTCAAGTTCATTTAAATAGATCAAGGGAGATCAATTTTCGAGAAAATCGTCTGAAAGGTTTAGGTGCTAGCGTTGACCACAGACCGACGGACACATACTTTTTGTCGTCAGTTGATTATAGGGTATCAAGACCCACAAAACATGAATTTTGACTACACTATGTGTTAGAGGAAGTAATTTACTATACATAGGAACAAGGTTTCTGAATGAAGTCTGTTCTTCAAAATAAGTTTTTTTTAAGTAATGTCAAGCATAATTTTTTTAAGGATATAAGTAATTTTCGCAAAATGCATTTGTAACAATGAAAAGAACGTAAACAAAATTTTCTCATGAACGACTTCAAGTTTTTTCTGTTTTATGTATTAATTGTTTTGCCCGAATATGGCAAATTTGCTTCATATGTTATTTGTCTGTAGTTATTTTACAACATACAATCTAAACTCTTAAACTCGACAAAAACAGCAATTAAATTTGTAAAATGAGATTTGAAAATGTGTGCCCTAAGCGCATACGCTGTTGCAACTAATTTACATGAGGTTGATATTTACATATTCTGTTTTTATTTTTCCGGTGGCAAGGACGTATAATGGATATTCATTAATTCTCATTCTCGTTTACGTCGACATTGATTAAAATGCAGAAAGAATGCATAAGAAAATTAATGGCCATCTGAACCACATTAACTAAATATAAATTAGCAAATGACCATATTTTAAAGTTTATGAAGTTTTAACTTGTTATTGTGTCGTGATCAAAAGCATAGTTAGCTCAAGTACTTCAATGTAATTTATCATATATACCTACTTCAATTTTCCTTCTTCTGGACTCACGGCATCTGTTTTAAGACCAAATTTCTTCTGAGAATTTTTTCTCCACAGAGAATTAAAGATTTCGGGTAATAAGTTATTTTTTGCAGGAATCCGTTCTCAGAGGGGTTCCGCACAAAAGATTATAACAGTTTATAAAACATATCAACATAGAGTAGAATGAATATGATATATATATATATATATATATATATATATATATATATATATATATATATATATATATCAGTACAAGCTAATACACAAAAAGTATCATCTAATAGCCGTGATATTTTATTATGTTTTACTATTATTCCCATAAGTTGAATTAGTGTTTTATTTCCGAGTAATTTGTGTGAAAACACGGTGGAAGATACAAATTTCATATTTTTAGGTTGTGAGTTTAGCTGCTTAAATTGCAAGAAAAAGAGAATCTGGATTTTATTCTAGAGGAGAGATACCTTTATATGATGGAAAAGCGGAGTAGTATACGACGTACTATGTTATCCCTTCCATAGGGATAACCTTCCTCTGTACATTGCTACAAAACTAAAGGAGCTCTGTAAAATTCATTAGCAGCTATCCGTTGGTAGGTCCGAAATGGTGAGTTTCGCCAGCACGTGGGGGAAGTTTGTGGAAAACACATGCGTCGTTGTGGAGGGCAGTGTGTGGCGGCGAAGAACGTGGGAGAGCGGCTCGGGCAGCCTTCCCTGGGCAGCGCGGCGTGTGGGTGCATGCTGGAGCTGCAGACCCCTGCACCCCCCCACACACACACCCGCGCCCAGAGCTTACAATACCTGCGATAAGATAACACATTTGTCTGTTTGCTCCAGATAAGTAAATATGTCATCGTTATCCTCTTTCTCTTCCTCCTGCTCTACCAACGTTTCTTGGGTGTCACGTTACTTAACGCATCCGCAATCGTACTGATAAAGAATCTAGCGTGTTACGAGACATTTTTAAGCGCACGTGCTTTTGTGGCAACAGCGGCTCTTCCGTAGCGTCCTGGAGTTATTTTTCGTCTTCCGCGCCGTCTAACGCAACAGAACACACCGAAACTGCTGGATGGCCTGCCAGTCACATGATTATCGGCACCACATAAGATAACATTATGTAACTGTGACACTGACGTTCACATATTTTTAAAGTAAAGTTTCATTATAAACCAAAGATTGCATAAAAATAGCTAAGCTTATTCATCACATACGAGTATGTCTAAATATAATACCTATTTAAAAGAAACCTATTAAAAACATGGATCATATTATCATTTATAGCGTTAATTCTCACTACTCGAGCCAAATTTGTTTAAAGAAGAAATTCAAATAGTGAATGTTTCTTATCGTCTTCATTAATTGTATACTTCATTATTTTCTGTTCAATAATATAAAAAAGCAAGGATTGTAGGGAATATGCATAGAAACTAAGAAGTGAACGACCTGAGTAATCTCGAATCTCACTATTCAGGAAACGCTCGAGACAATAATCCTCATTTGTTTGTGGGTCTGTGCATTCTGGAGACGTCCAATGGTGTAAATGGCATCAAGTGACTTTCAAGAATGGCTGGCAGTTGGCCCCAGGGATGTCGTTTGGACTGTTGACATCGAGTTTCTTCATCAGTTCCTTTTTCCTGGCAGGAGTGGCCAAGGTGTAAACGTCATGTCGAGGCTCCCTAATGTCCCTTCTGTCGACTGACACTACACAGACTCTTCGACTCTGTTAAGTGGCACGACGCAGCTTGATCTCTCCTTAGTGCGATTTCCGAGCGTCGGACAATGGCAATCAAGTATTATTTTAATTTATTTGTGCAAACATACTAATAACCGGGTCTTAAATGCAATCGACCGGTTAGTCCAACTAAAATTTGTACGTCTTCAACAAATTATCGTCCCTGCAATAAATATCAACAACTAATGTTCCAAACGGTGAAGTACCTGTACAATACAGGTGTGCGGGAAAGGAACGTCCAAAATTGAAAAATAAGCTCGTAGGAGAATTTAAGCATTTTTGTCTAATAAACTACTTGGATATTCTAAATGGCAGAACCGCAATGAGCGCTCCAAAGTTGAATTGAAAAAAATGCTTTCGAGGCACAAAAGTTGCATTGAAGAAGCACAGAAACACTCCAGAGACATCTATTCACACATCAAAAACACCCTATTTACACAATTCGACTGATTTTTTATTTCTCGGTTAATTTTTCTTTCTGAACAAATGTATTAATTTATTTTTTTAAATTAAAAAAATACATTTTTTAGTGTTTCTATGCTTCAGCAATGCAAAGTTTGGCCTAGAAAGCATATTTTCAAATCAACTTTAGAGTACTTATAGTGGCTCAGCCATTCATAATATCCAAGTGGTTTATTAGATAAAATATGCTTAAAATTGTCTCAAGAGCTTATTTTTCAATTTTCGACGTTTCCTCCCCGCACACCATGTATATATAATTAAATTAAAGTGATTTACAGAGTTAGACATACTACAAACTGCTTCCACAGCAGCTTGACATGCAACCACAACTACATTCTCTAATGGAATAAGGTTAATATTCACGCTGTTAATGCTAGCGAAGTAGATATAACAGATGGATTAGACTTAGTGTAAACATGCATATATATATATATATATATATATATATATATATATATATATATATATATATATATATATATATATATAACATAAAGTATAAATGTAAGAATACGTCTCACACCATCAAGGATATTAACTTTTAATGAAATTATATTTATATTTTCATCTGAAGAAGATTCTAAAACGTAATGAAGGATAATGTAGAATGAATTAATAAAAAATCTAAATTGGAAATGTATTTTATTCGGTCTTATTTTTCAATTATATAAAAAGATGTTAACCGCCTTTTATTGTAATATATTTCGTTTATTTATTTATTTATTTATTTTATTTATTTTATTTAGTAAAAAACAGTCAAAAACTGTATGTGACGTATGGGGGAGAAAATCATCTGCGTATGCTTTCTTATGTTTCCTTTCCCAACAATTTAACTATTAATAGTTGAAAGATTAAAAAAGTAGTAGTAATAATGAGTAATAGTAATAGTAATAAAATTTAATTTGAAATTAACATTTCAAAAACTAGATATTTTCGTTGCCGAATTATAGAATACTTATTTGTAACGGTAAACGAACGGATTTCATTTTTCTGTATTGCTAACAAAATATGAACTCAACCTAAGCTCTACTACCACTACAAGCAAAAGGAAATCTCAACAAAACGTGTGCATTGTGAAGCTACATTTATAATGATGGCTGCTATTACGACCGAAAATCTTTTAATATTTCATTCCGTAATGTATTTTCAAGTGTTGCTGTTGTTAGTTTTATTGTTCATATGTCTTGTTTATCTCTTTGTCAACGAAATTAACCACAAAATAAACCTTTCCTTTTCGTAACACGCACGGTACAATTTTACGTAATCACATACTTTGATATACAAAACTTTGACGTTACTGCTGACGCTTGTGGCAAAGCTACCGTCTTTCTCATTTAAAAATGACACTTATGAACTGAATTTGCTAAGTGAAATTGATTCTCGATACCCATCGCATTGAGCAGTACTACATACTTAGTATTTTTTTACTTCCTTCTTTCATAATATCTAAACTGGCGATCGTACTCTATAGAATAAAGAATCGAAAATTGCTCCCTTAATTCTCCTTTACTGCATCTCAAAACCCACATCAGTAACGCAGGAAGCAACTAGACAAAGGCGCATATTCTTGCACAATATTCTTCGGAAACCTTTACATTTTTCTCTAAACCCATCACTATTAAGTGAGTATTAATAAAAATGTACCAAAAAATCAATATTTTATTTCACTGGTGATATGTGAGGAAGACCACGAAAAGATTGTCGAAACGTCGGCAACACAGCCTTCGACGCGGCGTCACTCGGACAGCCAAAATCATTTACATGACTCTGGCCGCGGAAGCCTACGACTTCACTTAAGATTCTATCAACTTCATGGGAATCTATCATTTCTATTTATGGTACAGAGAAACAGCAAAGAGCTATAGTCCCGTATTCATTCTTCTCATACCATCAGAAATACAAGAGAGAACAAGACACCGTCATTTTATTAAATTTTAAAATTCTACGGCTCCAATTTTCCCCAATTAGTTTGGTTGTACATCCAACCTTTCCTCGTATTATCCTCTGTTGCAACACAGAGCTCCTAAACAAATCATTCCATCACAGAGAACATGCAGGATCGGTTTAGATATAAGCAGAGCAGCAAATGACATAGGTTCGTTATAGAAATTGCACTAATTAAAATTATTCTAATACTTTTTAAAGTAATTCGAATTGTACATATAGTGACCAGATAGGCAATATCTTGTCAATTGTTTATATCACAATCAAACAGGAGTGCCACAAGGACGTATCGTAAGTCCTACGTACTTATTGACATAATTTTGATCAGTATGCAAATGAACACAATATTTTAACCCATTGTGTTTGCTTTATATCTATACGATAACTCATCTTTACACTTTTCGCTCTTATACTTTTCAAACAAAATATTGTTTAATTAAGCTTTTCGACATATTCGACAACAATAATAATTTTGTAATTGTAAATATGCAATATCACTTGTAATTTCTGAGAACATAGATTACTAAAAGTAGACTTTGGTGCTTCAAAAAGTGTAGCTTTAACCTTTTCACTTCGACGACCCAAAATTTCTAGTCTGATTACTTTAAAGAACACAGCTCGTATGTAAGCAAATCATAAACGAAAGGAAAACGCATACTTTACCCTCCAGTAAACAAAAATTCTACTATAAAATTAAAAAGGTCAGTTCAATTACATAAAATTATTATTCGTTCAATCCATGCTTATGTATCCCTCATTTAGTCTAGTCCTTTATTTCTAATATTTAAAATCTCCAATCGTTTCAAAATGAGATTCTTAGATAAAAAAGAAAAGGTTCCCGGTTATCGCACATTTCTCAATTATACAAAGACTTAGAAATTCAAACAATGTAAGACCTAGATACAAGTATTTCCTACACGTATTAAATTCTTCATTATGTCATCTTCCAACCAACAAATTTACAACCATCAGTGCAAATACTTAGGCAAAAAAATTCTTAAATCCACGTCTAAAAGAGAAATTTCCACGCGTTGCTGTATCCTATTCCTACAAACAATAATTTATAGAAAACCACGTTATCTCCAGCTCAATAAAAACCAAGTGAAAACAAAGAAATATATAAATCTTACTTCTAACAAGGCACAAGTTGAACCAGATGACCGGTGTCGTTTAGAGCATTTATGTAAAAAATATTTTCTCTTATTACACTTGTACCTACCTACTTATCGCTACAATTCTGAACAGTATGCAAATAAAAATAAGATTTTAAAATGGTGTAATTAAAATAGGGAAGAAAGAGTGAACTTTACAGGCATATGCATATTCACGGGTCACAATAAAATATGCATATATATATATATATATATATATATATATATATATATAATACAGTCTAGAAAATTGAATAACAAACAACTGAATGACTTTTTATGCACAGAACGTACACCGAGAGCTCGTTTCTCTACCCTTTATACTTGTGGTTGCCTGGTTGCATTTTATCAACGTTCCCGGGAGGCTGCTTATCTGAGTTTCACCTGCGCGAATATTTTCTTTTCCTGATAAGAATGTTAACCCAACATGATGTGATCTAGTCTGCCATGCAAGCAGCCACTGCGCAAGCACATCGACGTTTCATATGGACCAAAAGACCGAGAAGAGTTCATAAACATGAGTTCGAAACGAGTCTAAAATGTGTGAATTTTGATTCTTCTGTTATTCTCCCGACTGATGAGCTTGCTCACTGATGCGTGCGTGTGCAAGATGTCTCCCTTCACCCGCTACAGATCGGAGTTACAGGTGGCCTACACTCATCAGTTGTAAGCAGCTCTAGATGAAGTGAAAAATAATAAAGGAAGAATGATAAGCTCAGTAGCTAGCCACAACGATCAGAAAATATAAAAAATGATATTACAGTCTACTAATAAGACGGTTCAAAACGATTGCACATTGATTTCGTACGTCCACTTTTCTGTATCCTCCCTCTTCAGGAGCTGTAAATCTGGTCTTTTGTTTTCCTTTTTGTTCAATCAGGAAGTCTACAACAAATCAAGCATGGCTGTGGAGGCAGACCAGGTTTGAGGTTTTCCAGAAAACACGAGTGCTTTCGTGAGGAATCCCATTCTCTCGTTTCGATCGCTCGCCGGTAGCCCTGTTGGCCGCCATCGTCGCCGGCGCGGCGCGGCGCGACGCGGCGCGGCGCGGCGTCTCCCTTCGCCGCCGCCCTTGGTGCTGCCGCCGGTCGCCACGCGCCGTGCTCCATATTGATTGCGACAAACCGGGCCGGGCAGGACGCGCGCGGAATGCGGGCCAGCGCCAGTTCACTGGCGCTAGCTCGCTTGCTGTGACGCGGAGGTAGGGGGCGCGGGGGCGGGGGGGGCGGGGCGCGGGGCGCGGGGCGCGGGGCGCGGGGCGCGTGGCGCGGGGCGCAGGGCGCGGGGCGCGGGGCGCGGGGCAGGGGGCGCGGGGCGCGGGGCAGGGGGCGCGGGGCGCGGGGCAGGGGGCGCGGGGCGCGGGGCAGGGGGCGCGGGGCGCGGGGCGCGGGCGCGGGCGCGGGCGCGGGCGCGGGCGCGGGCGCAGGCGCGGCCGCGACCCTTCGCGTCCCTTTCCGCCGGCTCGCCGCTGGGCAGAAGCGTTGGTCGTGGTGTCTGCTCGGCGTCGCACTCTGCCCGCCGCCCGCCGCCCGCCGCCCGCCGCCCGCCGCCCGCCGCCCGCCGCCCGCCGCCCGCCGCCCGCCCCCGCGCCGTCGCTGCACAACACGCCGCGCCGCGCCGCGCCGCTCGCTCTTGCGTCCCTCTGAATATTCGTCGCTCAATGAAGCGCCATACATTGTCAGCAAACTGGCAAAGAACAATACCCGTGAAAATATGACGGAGAAGGCGAAGAGGAGTTTGTATTGGAGTATATTCAACACAAACTTTTCATATATTTATCAGAATGTTCTACTCGTAAATCCACCTAAATGTTTCCTGTTCGGATGTGCGAGACGGTCATTCAAGACATGTCCACGCGCTGAATATGAGAATTCACTTGGTACCCGCCATAATAGATTAAGCGGAATAACTAAATCAAATATCTGCGTTTTCCGAGCCTAATTGAAATTGTTTCATTCTTTTAGAATTATCCTCGAGTTCCTGGTTATTTAGCGAATCACTCGACACCTTTCAAATGGCGAGAGGTTCCATAGTTCTCTTTCAATTTCTGCTCGCGTTGATAATTACTTATATATACAGTTGCAAACACAAGAAGCAGGGGGCTCATGGAGCTTAACCCCCCTCCCCTCAGGAGCCAATCATGTCTATTCAAAAATATAGCTAATTTTTTAACTAACGAAATTTATTCATTGTTAAAGTTATAAATATTAACAATAAATGAACAAAATTACATTTTATATTCCTACATGAAAAATTGTTTATGAGAAAACATCAAGTCGGCTGCCTTGTTTGACTGTACCTGTACTATATATATATATATATATATATATATATATATATATATATATATATATATATATATATATATATAGTTTCTCCATTCTTAGCTCTGGGAAGAAATTAGCTTTCTCAAAGCGTTGGCAAATGGAAGTAGTGTTCATTGATGTTCACCTACATCCCGATATGCACTTATCGTCTACTTGATGAGATCGGGAATTGCAGCTAGTAATCCAAGAAACATTCTTCATTTAAGTTTGCAGAAGATGGTGTTTTTTATACCTGATTTGACCCTCATATTATGAGTTTGTACTAATGACTCAAGGAGAACGAAAGCCTTCAATTCTGCTTTTTCAAAATTACAAAAATGCACGCTTACCGACAGTTTTGCACTCAGGATCACAGGTAGCCTGTTTATTGTGAATGCTCCTCTCGACATAGTACTTTCGTGATTTCGCCTTTCTCATGCACCCCCATTAGATTTTGTTTTTTTCGTGACATCAGTTACTTACGTGCAATGCTTCGTATACGTTATAAAATTCTCTATACCAGTTTACACGCTACAAATGAAATGTCTTCTTTATCAATTGTAAATTTCTCCATTAATATCCAGAAATTGATGAATTCATCGAGACGAATGTCAAGATTAATTTGATGATCATAAATAATTAGGTGAAGCTCCTGAGATTTTTTAGAAAATTTTACGGCATGTTTTCTTACAAAAATTCTCTGCTTCTAGCACAAATTGTCCAGCCTTATTCTGCGTATATAATTCGACGAACATGTGAGAGGTTATTTATTTATTTAACTATTGTTAAAAAAACTTTGTGACATGCTATGAGAAGAGTATTCTGTGCACGTTTTCTTAAATTCTGGGATCTCTACCCTAACCCGTATACTCGTTGAATTTTCAATACAGAAAGAAATGTCCGTTTTTGGCTAGAATTCAAAAGAAAATATTCGCTCCTGTGTAATAAAAACTATTTGCAAAGGCAAATCAAGTATAGATTTGGGCTATGCTCCCTCAACGTGCGCTTCGTGAAGGAATCTGAATTCGGGAAGGAATTACTGCCGCGAGAACATGGATAACAATTATTTGAATAACAATTTTCCCCTCTGAACTCTAGATAGCGTTCACTGATAGTGAAGTGTTCATTTACAGGTACGATCAAGTATAATTTTCATTTTGTATCCGTTCCTTATAATATTTTTGTGTTAGAACTAACTTCTAGGCTACCATTAAACAAACTTCACGAAAATAAATATTAGATGGGTAAAATACGTAACTTCTACTTCCTGAGAATGGTTGTTAACATATTTTACAGGAATTTCCAACATTTAGCAAGATTGAGATATTTATTAAAAGTCAATAATTTTAAAAGTAGTAACAGCATCGCTTGATGATTACTCGGATATTCCTTGAAGATTGGAGAAACGGAAGGTGTAAGTAGAAGAGCAAGAAAGAGCTTCGATAGCGAGAAAACCCGTGTTAAAGGATTAGAGGAGGGCGGCAATGACACAGATGAGATCTCTAGCTGGGAAGCTTAGGCAAGGGTGACGGGCGCCGAAGAGGCGGCTGCACAGGCAGCGAGAGCGGCGAGGAGAATTTCAAAACGGATTGCAGGTCATTTGTCTAAGTGCGAGAACAACGTAGGGCGCGCAGACCGCGGGCGCGGGCCAAGGAATGCTAAGAAGCCGGCGGAGTCGGCCAGGCCGTGGAGGGTTGCGCGGCGGCGGCGGGTGGGAGGGGCGGGGCGGGCAGGGACAGGGGTGCCCACCTTCTTCCAGAAGTACGTTACCCGCGTTCCAGCTGATCATCTGTCACATAAACGATTGTTTTAATAGGAGATTTCCCTTCTCTCTAATGCTGCATGCTCTAGAATTCTTTGCTCACAGAATGAGTATAACGTTTTTTTTCGGTAACGGAAACGAGCACGAAATTCAATTTGAAGAGAAATATTACTCGCGCAACAGTCTCACATATTTACTTCTATTATTTGTAAGGGTTACGTAATTCTATAAGGCTAGTTGAATTCTCCAAAGGGTTTCCAAGGCCCAAAAAAGTTCCGGGCAGGGATTCAAACTTGAAAGCATTGGCTCCGTGAGCGGTCATCTTGCTCATCAGTCTCACGCGTATCCATTCCCACCAGACGCGTCGCATCAAAGAGGAAGTAAAAATATTTGCGTTTTGACATTGTAGATGTTTGAATGAAAATTGGACCTATCCCATATTATTAAATGAACTATTATTTATTTATTTAAGGCCAAAAACAGTTAATAATTGTATGTAACGTTTTATGGGGGGAGATGTATTCTGTGCAGGTTTCTTAAATCTGTGTTCCCTCTCCAGACCCAATGAAGTTGAATTTTGAACACAGATGGAAATCACTGTGTTTACTAAGAACTGATTACAAAATATTCCTCCCGAGTAATAAAAACAATTTGCAAAGGCAAATCAACTATACATTTGAACTATTATCCCTGATCGATTCCTTCGTGAAAGAATCCACTTACTATCGGGAGAACACGGAGAACAATTAATTTAAATAGCAATATTCCCTCTGAACTCTAGAAAATGTGCGCAAATAATAAACTTACATTTATGTCCTGAACTACAAGGCACCATCTCAGCTTTCGCTCAGAGGATCAGAGATACTGAACGAAAAACCTGATCGAGATAGGAGTCATTGACCCAAAAGCTGAGGTACAATACTTGTTACAGGTTGGTAGAATGATACAGTCCTAATGGTGATTAATAAATTAAATATCATTGATAAAATTAATATTATTTCCGTTTTGATACATGATATAGTCTCTAATTGTAGAAACAGGCTTCTAGGAGAAAAGATTTTACATGACATAAACTTGTATATCCATTTTAATTGTTAAATGCCATTTGGCAATAATGTGCATGTGCTGTTAAATAATGTTCATGTTTGTGAAGTTTTTTAGTGACCTGTTAATACTGGCACCTGATGAACATGATTACTACGTCGAGTGTAAAGTGTTACACACATCGATATTCACTAAAAAAATGTCCCCTCGTGTAAATTTTGCCAAAAACCGCAGATTCGTATATCAAGAGGCAAGGTAATAGTAAAATTCCTAGCTTAATAAAGAGAGTCTTACAGGAACCAGGAGGGTGGGATTTTCTTATTATTCGTACAATTCTTATGTGTAACCTAAAACTCTCAGAGTTGTAGGATGTGATTCCCCAGAATAGTATGCCATTAGGTACAAACATAACCAATCTAAAGCAATACCATGAATTCCACTCAAAGATAATTTAGAAAGTAAAATGTTAATCAATGATGTCAAAAGCTTTTGAAAGATCTAAAAATATTCTAGTAGGTGCTTCATTTTGATCCATGGATGAAGCGACATCTTTCAGAAAAGAGAATTGGCTGATTCCGTAGATTTTGATTTTCTACTTACATATTGACAATTGGAAAAGACTTCATATTTACTCAGAGAGTTTGTAAAAAAGTCCTCTAAAAACTCTACGTTAAAGAGTCTCTCTAAAAGTTTTTAAAAAACTGACAAAAGAGAAATTGGCCGATAATTTTGAATTTCATTTTTGTGGTCATGTTTGAAGAGCGACTTAATTTTAGCTCTTTTGGAAATTTCGGAAACGAATTATATTTATCTTTTGTATCAACAATGTTGTAAACCGTGTCCCTTGTTTCATCCAACAAAAAGTCAATAGAACAGGGGGCCGTGACTGAATGAAATATTAACGTAAATTTCATGATCTCAGAAACTCCTATGCGAAAAATCTTCCGAAAGAAGATAAGCAAGTGTTTTAAGTGTGAAGATCAACGAATGGTGATTGTACACCAAGAGATTTAATGAGATCTTCTCTGTTCGCTCCGAAAAGCCGCGCCGAACACAACGGGAACCTCAGCTCTCTCACCGCCAGTTTTTTTAAATTTATTTATTTAACAGAGTGAGCTGATTATACAACGCTCAGCCATATGGCTTTTCAGTTGTTAGGAGCGAGCATTTTCAGACGAAAATATGCGAAGGGGTTGGCTACGGCCACCTCCCATTAAACATAGATTGAAGTAGTGCGAATTATAAAGTGGAGGAATACATATTGTTGACTTCTTATGGGAGGACTATCAGCCAGTTTCCGGAGGAAGATGTGGAAGGGGAGTCGGTTGCGGAGACGAGTTTCTACGGGATGCTCTTTACCTATGTTGTAGTGGGAAGCACCGGTAACTGAGGGTAGATTTTGGAAGAATGATGCGGAAAGTTTAATGATGTATGTTAGGACGGGCTCTATGGCTAGGTCTTTGTGAAGGTTAGTGTTGCTTATAAACCAAGGTGCGTTAACTGCAGTTCTGAGGAACCTATTTTGGAATATTTGGATTTTGTTGATGGTTGTAGAGGCGGCATTGCACCAGACTGGACAAGCGTACGTAAGTAATGGACGTAAAATGGCTTTATATATAAGGAGAGCAGAATGGAGCTTTAATGATGTGTGTCGGTTGATTACTAGTCGAAGAATACCTAGGCGTCTATTAGCTTCGTTCACCTTGGAGGTGATGTGGTCTTTCCAAGTCAATCTGGTGTCCATTAGGACGCCTAGATAACGGACTGGGGCGGACCATGGTATTACTGCCGAGTCAAATTTTAGTGGGAGTGGGAAGGCTGGAAATCGTAGCGAGAAAACTTTGGATGTGGATTTGTTTGGATTTATCTTTATTTATTTATTTATTTTACGTCAAAAAAACAGTTAAAAACTGCGTATGACGTGCTATGGGGAAAAGTGAATTGTGTGCACATTTTCAAAATTCTGTGATCCCTACACTAAGTCATACTACTTAAATTTTGAATTTTGAAAGGGAGAAAAAAAAACTCCCATGTAATAAAATCTATTTTCAAGGATAAATAAGCAATAAATTTTGGCTCTGATTACTTCCTGCCGCGACAACATGGAAACGATAATTTGAATTTTTTCCCACTGAATTCTAGAAGACGTGCACAGAAAATGAAGTTACATTTATGTCCAGAAGCAAAACAAGGGGCCATCTCAGCATTTGCTCAATGGATCAGGGAAACTGGACGAAAAACCTGATCGAGATGGAGGTCATTGACCCGGAAGCTGTGTTACAATAGTTGTTACAGGTGGTTTATACTCATTTATACAGTCCAAATGGTAATTAATGCATTATGTATCATTGTTAAAATTAATGTTACTTTTCTTGTGATGCTCAGTATAGTCTCTAATTGTATAGAAACAGTTGTAAGGGTGTCGGGAAACAGTGGACTTCAATAGATCACCCGATACATTCCCAAGATACTCAGTCTTTTCAACTTCCATGGTTTGATGAATAGGAAGGTGCATGGCATCCTATGAACCGTTCAAACTCCTGAGTTTGTATGGTAACAAATACATAAAAAATTACACAGTTCACACAAACCAATTAAGTGTATTGAACAAATTTCCAGTACAACGTAAGATTGAATACAGCACAGCCGTGTGTCTGAGCACGTGGCATAGGAGAAAAACATATGTTAAAAACTGTTGATTACAGAATGCAGTCGCGCATCACGCAGCAATCTATGGCACCACTCACACATTAGATGTGCATATGACACTGAACTATGGTATCACAAAATGAACCGTAGCCGCGAAAAGATTGTAAAACAAAACAGCGACTTACAAAATCGCCATGCCTCTCTCTCACAGCTACATTGCAACTGAGTTCGGCGTAACCGATACTCAATGATCGCGTGGCGGCACTGTTTCAGAATATAGCCACCAGGATCGCTGGTTGACTTACATATAATGACTTGTACCAAGGCCGCTTCTTGAACCCGTGAGGCCCCCGGCGGATTCGATAATGAGGCCCCCAAACACATGTACACGCGCGCGCACAATACACCTCCAGAAGTTATAGCTGCATTACTACCAATAAATAAGGGACTTCAATGTAATAATAATAATAATAATAATAATAATAATAATAATAATAATAATAAACTCACATATGTGATGTCTTTACAGTTAACACTCCACTCTTCCTTTATTAATTATTATTAGTCTTCTTTAGAGAATAACTTTTCTGCACTTCGAGGTGGTAAAATCGTGAATTGTGTCTTAAAAATCAATTTCTGCCAAAATGTCATGTTTAATACTCATCAAACTTAAATTATTTAATCGTGGTTGTGCCATGCTATTTCGTAACTCGTCTTTTATTATTTTCAGCTTAGAAAATGAACGTTCTCCAGATGCATTGGTTACAAATAAAGTGAGGAAAATTCTCATAGCAATGTCCATATTGGGGAATGCTGAGAATATATTCTCATTATTCATGTAACTGTACAGGTTTTGAATATTGATATTTTTTTCATTATCTCCAGCATATTCTTGAAAATATTTTATATCTGTTTTAAGATATGCAGCAAAATGGTGACATTCAGATATTGGCTCTGAAGTTATCGTCTTCACTATAAAAATTTGCAAGGTTTTCGCAATATTTTGAAATTTCTGAATTCTCTAACTCATGCAGACATTCCAAAAAACTAAACCTATCAACAATGTCTACATATGCTTTACTTCGGAGTTCTAGACTAGAAACCAGAGTGTCTATTATTGGTAGGAATGTCTCTACTCTGAACTTTTCTCTTCCCAGAAGTTTCTCATCACTACATCCACTATCTGCAAATGCAAGAATGGAGCTAAGTTTTATTTGACGCCTTTGTGTATCATGATATTCTTTCACAACTGATTTCGCTTTTGATTTGGACTCATAATCGTCAAAATCATCTCTCTTCTCCCTAATAAATACTGTTAATGACTTCAGCATCTTAACTGCTGCCGACAAATATACTTTTTCACTTTGCAGTAGTTTCCTCGCTGCGTTAAATGTACTTAGGATTTCATTCCACAATATTGTTAAAAAACTGCTTCAAGTTTATCAAGTTTTTTCTCTAATCCTTGAGCCTTAAAACGTGTCTCTGACGACTGATTTGTCACATCATTTCTTATAGACTGAAGACATAATCTAATTTCATTATATCCTTCACACAAAGCATTTACTGCATCTGCCTGCGCAGACCATCTAGTGTCTGAAAGTTGTTTCACGACTTTACGACGAGGACCTAAACATGAACAAAGTATCTCCCAGTGATGTGTTGACGATGAAAAGAAGGTGTAAAGATTTTGTACCAAATAAAAATAAATTGTCACAGTTAAAACACACTTGACAGCATGTACCCCTACTAAATTGAGTGTGTCCAGCACATGGCACATACACAACATACTTATTTAGTTATTTTATCTTCGCCTGTAAGCCTGAACATCGCCCTGACATGTTTGCTGCATTGTCATAAGACCCACAATACAGGATATCTATGTTATTGGTTTTTAAGAAGTGTGTCACAAATTCTGTAAGATGTTCTGCATTATGACCATGAATGGGAATAAACTGCAAAAATCGCTCTTTTGGAACAGCATCTATCACATATCTTACTATAAAAGTAAGCTGATCAATATGAGTCACATCCGGAGTGGAATCTACAGAAATAGCATAGTATTTTGCTTTTCGAATTTCCGAAATGATTACTGAAAGAACTTTAGTACCCATTATTTCCAAGAACTCTTCACAAATGGTGGTTGACAAGTATAATGGCATCTCTTTCCCTGCATTACCATATTTCTTTATGTGTTAGAGTAAGCATGGATCAAACTGACATATAAGTTCCAAAATACCCAAATAATTTCCATTTTTTACTGAACCAAGACTTTGGTCAGAATCTCTTAAAGGGAGTCCTCTCGATGCTAAGAATTTAATTACTGCAGTAACTCTTTTCAACACCTCTTTCCAATATTGTCGCTCATTAATATATTGGACGATCAATTGTGTATCTACTCGCCCGAGTGTTTTTGATCGACTACAATAAGCTACCATGCAATTTCTATGTTCTTGACTATTTTCATGTTCTGATGCAGCTTTCAAAGCATGTTTCCAGTCATTAAAACCATCTCCGCTGAATGGAAATTTGGAGTGAGAAAATAATTTGCAGGAAAACAATAAACTTTTCCCTTCGCAGGTGAATATATGAGCCATTCCCTTTGTACAATTTCTTTGTTTGACAATTGTCGCGAAAACATTGCTTGAGTAAGTCGTCTTTCTTCCATATTATCACCAGTTTTATATATGCGGACCGATTTATCAAAATTATTTTCTTTATTTTGACAAGCAAAAGATCCTTTATCTACCCAATAATCACGTAAGATGTCATCAGTATGTGGCCACAGACCGAGGTCTGATGTTGTATAGTGACTATTTTCTGAATTAATGGTACTTACATAGTTTCCTGAAGCACAATCCTGGTCTTCTGTCATGATTATCTTCACCTGTTCCTGATTATCTTCTTCATTGTACGTCATAAATTCTTTACTTTCTAGCACACTGTTTGTTACTTTGGCTCGGTTCTGTAAATTGTTTTTCTGTGAACTCGATGTTGATGGGCCAGGAATGTGATTTATGGGTACATTAGCAGTATTATCATTTTTGTTGACAGTATAATTGAAATAATTAATTAGTTTCGGGATTCTCTTAATATTTTCTTCTTGCCCTTTAACATTCTTACGTTTAGCACAACCACTTTCAAAACGCTTCATTATAAATTATTGAAATTGATACGCTAACTGAGAAGAGTGTTAAATTAGAAAACTTAGGCAAATAGACTCTCACTGACACGAACACGTTGAAAGACAAATGAATACTGTAGGATTTTGAGTGTCTGCAGGCCTGCCCTACTCTATCAGTTGCTCCCCAAGCCCGGAAATTGGCCGGCCAGCTGCGTTGTGACGACGAGGAGATGATCGTCACTCACCGGCAGGAGAAACATCACAGCTATCGGATCCGAAGCGCGCGACACCAAGGGCAATGCGAATTATCTTTCGCTTTCCGACCTTCGTATGGAACAGTGTGTGTAAACACGCAAGACGGCGAATAGAACTCGAAAGCAATTGAATAATTTTAATAATTGTAAGACGATGAATAGGGATATTGAACTTCTTGAAAATCCTTTTGCTGTTGTCATGGTAAAAATGATATCACGGAGTGTGAAATAGCATATTTGCATAATGTCACACATCTAAAAGGTTTGTATAGTAATAACTACTATGTTAACACACTAGATTGGTACTTCAAGAAATTTAGAAAATATATTTTTTAGGGAAAATATTGTTAATTGAATTAGTAATAAAATTTGAATTAAAAAATATTAAAATGGATTTTTAGTGTAACTCTTCGTTAGGCGCACATGTTTCTAGAAGACCCATTGCATTTTAAGAACTGAATATCTCGCTGTGCCTTATGTGTAAGATGAGATCTGATGACATCCTGTGTTGAACGATTCTGCATCCGGTGGCGAGGTTTCCGCAAGATATACCGGAGGGCGATAGGTCACGTAGTTCGTCTTTCCGACCGCGCACGACGCGTGGGACAGCCAGAACCCACACGTCGAAAGGCGTCACGTGCGCTTCGTTGATATCTTTGCCAATAAATAAATATAATATATAATTCGTGAATGGAGTGTTCGAGTTTTGTGTGTTAGATATTTTGAGGCCCCCTAAGAGACCGAGGCCCCCGGCGGCCGCCGGGTTCGCCCATACGTTAAAGCGGCACTGACTTGTACAGTCGTTACCAAGCTGCAAGGCGTATCAGACATTCAAAGAGTATTAGTTGCGTGAACAACAGTTATGCAACAGAAACGATTTCACTTGGGATTTAAACTTTTCTATTGAATTTAATCGTTTAATGTCATCTGGCAAAGTGTTGTAAAATAATGTACATGTATTGTACGTGAATTTATTGTAATGAGCTGTTGATACTGTCACCTGATGAATATGATTTCTACGTCGAGTGTTTTAGTAATAGACTTCGGCATTTTCTGAAAATATATTCCCGCCCTTAAGCAAGTCATTTTTTACAAAAACCACTGATTCGTAAATAAAAAGACACCGTAATGGTAGAATTCCTAGATTAATGAAGATAGGCTTACAAGAATCACGTGGGTGGGATTTGGTTATTATTCGTACAATTCGTTTTTGTAATCTAAAAGTCTGGGAGCTATAAGATGTATTTCCCCAGAATATTATGCCATATCTCAGGCGGGAATGAACATTCGCGAAGTATGCACAACGAGCTGTATGAAGGCTGACTGAATTTGCAAGAATTCTGAACGCGTAGCATAATGAACTTAATTTTGTGTTCAATTCATTTAAATGGACGTTCCATTTAAGGTTTGACTGAATTGAGAGACCTAAAAATTTTGTTGCCTTAACATCAGTCAATGGTACACCGTTCATTTTCAATACTTCACAGAATTGTTTATTTGAAATGGAAAACTGCATTAAAACCGTTTTCTTTTCGTTTACTATTAATTTGTTATTTCGGAACCAATTTGAAACTTCTGATATTGTACTATTTTCGGTTTTTTTATTGCAAAGGATGTTCGTATCATCGGCAAAGAGAACCGTTCTTCCGTTTCGAATCGTCGAGGGCATATCGTTTACGTAAAGTAGGAACAGAATAGGGCCTAAAATCGATCCTTGAGGAACTCCACATGCAACGGGCAAAGAGTCGGAAAGGTGCGTACGTAATGTTCCATCATTCCAGTAAGGTATTTCAACTTTCTGAGATCGTTGTTTAAGGTACGAACATAACCAATCTAGAGCAATACCACGGATTCCAAATGTAGGTAATTTTGAAAGTAAAATGTCATGATCAATGATGTCAAAAGCTTTTGAGAGATCTAAAAATAATCCAATAGGTGCCTCGTTTTGATCCAATGATGAGGCGACATCTTTAAGAAAAGAAAATATAGCTGTTTCCGTTGATTTTGATTTTCTAAATCCATGTTGGCAATCTGAAAGCGCGTCGTGTTTAGTGAGAAAGGTTTCCATTCGTACGTAAAAAATCTCTCTAATATTTTTGAAAAAACTGATAGAAGAGAAATGGGCCGATAATTTTGAATTTCATTTTTGTGGCCTTTTTTGAAAAGCGGCTTAATTTTAGCTGTTTTGAAAATATCTGGAAACGTTCCCGTGCATAAAGATGCATTAAATATGTGAGTTAACGGGTGTATAATGGCATACGCACAAGTCTTTAACAAAGAATCTGGGAATTCATCTAAACCGGACGAATATTTATTTTTTAGTTTACCGATTATTTTGAGAATTTCATAGGAAGAAGTTTCGGAAACGAACATTGTGTCTAAAAGTTTGGGTGAACTGTCTGTTTTTGAATTTTGTGCCTGAAGACCCTTAGTGAGATCGGCAGCAATTCTCGAAAAGTATTGGTTAAAGAGACTAGCCACTTTTGCCGGATCGTTTACATTTATATCGTAATATTTTAAAACAACATTCTCTACGGGTTTTCTAGTTGATTTGGTAGTATTTTTTATTATATTCCACATTGCTTTTGTTTTATTATTTGAGTTCAAAATATCCTGATCGTTTTTCATGATTTTAGCCTGCCTTATGACTTTTCGTAACAATGTTTTGTATTTTTTAAAGTTGATAAGGAAATCTTGAGATATGTCATGATGTTTAGAAATGAAAGAAAGAATTCGCTTGTTTTTACAAGATGTCCTAATCCCTTGTGTTATCCAAGAATTGCTTTTCCGTGAAATATTTAATTTTCGTTTTTGAAGAGGAAAGCGAGTGTTAAAATGAATTGAAAGAGTTGAAAAAGAAAGAATTATATTTGTCGTTTGTATCAACAGTATTATAAACAGCTTTCCATGACTCCTGCATCAAGTAATCAATGAATAATTTAATTTTACTTTTAGTAAACAATCTAGTCATACGTGTATTATTTATTGTGTCAGTGATCGCATTTCTTATAATGGTTAGAATTTGTGCATCGTGGTCACTGTATCCTAAATCTTTTGTTTCAACTTCATATCGAGTAGTAGTTTTGTTAATTATAATTTGATCAATTGCCTTCATCGAATGTTGTGTGATCCGTGTAGGAATATTAATTGAAATGTCTAAATTGAAGGAATTAATTAAATTGAGAAACTTTTCTTTCTCGCAAGATTCGACCAGAAAATCAATGTTAAAATCTCCGCATACAACAATGGATTCAAAAGAGCGATTTCTGACTTTGTTAAGTGTTATCTCCAGGTTTTCTAAGAACAAAATATAATCTGCAGTTCTCTTTGTTAGAGGTCTGTAAATGCAAATCTTGATTTTCCAGTTTCTGCACCATGTTTCAATAGTCGTGAGGTGTGTCTGAATTAAATTCCGTGTGGTATTGAGATATTGGTCAGAAGCAAAAATGACAGTATCGTCTGCAAAAAGGGCAGTGTGTACATTAGGGTGCGTTGGAATGTCTGAAATGAATATATTAAAGAGGACTGGCGACAACGGGGAATCTTGTGGAAGTCCTGCTGAACTATTTCGTGGTGAAGAGAAGGTTGAGCCCACTTGTTCAATAAATGTGCGGTCTTTAATGAAATTGGTTATGGTGTTGATTAAATATTTCGGTATACCTAGTTTTCTTAGTTTATATATGATTCCTTCGTACCAGATCCTGTCGAATGCTTGAACGACATCCAGGAAGACTGCTAATAAATGATGGCCAGAGTGAAATGCTTCGTGAATATTTTCAGTTAAACGCAGTAATATGTGGCATGTGGAGTGACTTGGGGAGAAACCAAACTGAAAGGGAGGAATAATGTTTTGATTATATATCAAACTTTATATATTGATTATATATAAAACTTTACAGACCCTCTTTAGTAGTAATTTTTCTAAACTTTTTGACAAAATGGGAATGAGACTGATGGGTCTGTAACTAGTAGGGTTGGCATGGTTTTTGTAGGGTTTTGGTAGAGAAATTATTACGGAATGTTTCCAGAAACTGGGGAAATATCCTGTCCTTAGCACCGAGTTATATATGTCGGTTAGAAATGCTATGGCGCTTCTGGGGACATTTTTCAAAACAATGGAGTTGATGCGATCATGACCTAGTGATTTCCTTGCCGGTAAGTTTTTAATGGTATGATATACTTCTTGGGGAGTTATAAAAGGAATCCGTCTTGGTGTGTCGAAATTAGGGGAACTATTAAATTCAATGACTTCATTATGAAATTCTTCCCGAATGTAGTGAGTTTGGAAGGTTGAGGTAAAGTAATCAGCGAGCATTTCGGCTTTCTCTTTATCGCTATGAGCTGTCATGTTGCCATTTTTCAAAATTGGAATGCTTGATTTGGTTCCTAGCAACCTGCGTGTAGCTTTCCACAAGGAGCCATCGTGGGGATTTAGGTCTGCAACGTATTTTTTGTATTTCGCAAGGTGGAATGAGTCTAATGCGTTGCGGAGAAGTCTGATTAGGTGATTGTACTCTGATTTTAAGTGAGGTAATCTATGTTTAGTCCAAAAACGTCTTACTTTGTTCTTTCTTATTATCAGTATTTGGATGTCTTCCGGGAGCTGAGGATGGTTTAAAGTGCGAGTTGTTTGTAAAGTGCTTGGGGAAGAATTTACCGCCAGTTTAGCGCTAACAGCGGTGGCGAGAGGTTCTGACCGCAGCTGAACCGCTCGCAAAAAAACCATCATGGCGGACGTACCTTTGGTAAAGTCTCGGAGGCTGCCCCCACCCTGCGGCATCTGAGATTTCCCCTCTCGGCGATAAGGAAGCGCGTAGGCGAGAGGGAGAGGCGACTGCGAGACGCAGCGATCGCGCTGACTGCCACTCGTCATCACAGCCCCCGTCCTCAGAAGAACTCGCACTCCCACGAGTGTCCAAAGAAATGACGGATTCATAGATGTGTTGGTCCATCATTTTTAATTATTATATGTCGCTTCTTTTTCCTGCACATGCTCGCAGGATTTCTTCCATTGTTCAGCACTGTATTGTGCAAACGCTTCTCTGCAAAACATTTCCTTTTCTTTTAAGGATGCACCAATAGTTTCTGCTGCCTCGCGCCCTTTTATAAATCCCAAAACAAGTTCTGTTGGATTTAGATCTGGATGGTACGGTGGAAGACGGAGGGGAATGTGGCCATGTTCAATGATTATTTGATCAACGACCTATCGTTTTTCAGTGGATATACTTTGAATTATTTGTAATAATTGTTTGCTTTTTTTTTGTTTTTTTTGTTGTTGTTGTGAATAACAGCAGCTACTGTGTAAAGCGCACTGTCACTGCTCACTAGCCACGGTAAAACGGACTGGAGACCGAAACTCTCAAAGACGGCTTATTTTCTGTTGAGCGTTTGGACAACCCCTACTGTAGAAACACGAAAGCTGCCTTTCGTCTGATCCTTCACACTCATCAGTTATCACCAAACTCGCAGTGTTGAATTACCGCGACCCACGACCCATGAGAGAAAGACAGAGAGAGAGCTAGGTTGTGACAAAAAAGGCAGGCAGGCGGGGAAATATTAGGAGCTTTGGAGGGAGAGGCCACGTTCGGGCATGCGCATTGGAAGGTTTCTTTGAGAGTGGTAGAGCAAAGTTCAGTCGGCGTCTCTTGAGCACTGAGTGAGTTGCGAGTGCTAGTGAAGTGATTACAGTGATCTTAAAAGTAATTCTAACAGTCTATCTAGCAGTGAAAATAGATAATAGTGATTAAACGTGCTCTGACCTCGGACAGAGCATCATCGCAGCGATGCAGGCCGTAAACAACACCACGCCCGACCCAATGCAGCAACAATCATTAGAATTTCAACAACGATTCATCATAGATCAGCAACATCAGCAAATACAGGCGCAGCAGCATCAACTTCAGGAACAGCACCAACAACTGTTACATTTGCAATAGCAACTACGGGACCTTCAAACGCAAATACAAAACAGCCAACGCTCTAGTTGGCCGCCCTTGCAACACAGTGCACCTGCACCAACAGAACAAAGTGATCCCAAAAGACAAAAAATCGATTGTTTCACGTTATGCTATCCCTACTTCAAACAGCTTCGAAGCATTAAACAACGAAACGGAAGAAGACGAACACAGCAATTCCGCGGAAAAAAGTTATTAAAATTCCTCCCATAATCATTCACAAAGCCGAAAATTTTCAACTATTAATAAATGACATTAAAAATGTAGTTAAAGAAGATTTCACAACGAAAATAGAGGCAGACAAAGTGAAAATGAAACTTAATTCAGTAGACGATTTCAGAGATTTACGTAAATTTTGCAATGAGAACAGCATAGAATATCACACGTTTCGTGATCCAAGCTTAAAAACATTTTCAATCGTAATAAAGGATATTAATAATTACTACAGTGAAAGAGAAATTTTCCAAAAACTAGTAAAAAACTACCCAGTGATAAAAGTTACCCGCCTTCACGGAAAAGACAGAAAACCTTTAACAACATGTGCTGTAGATTTAGAGGACAATAGCAAGGGAAGGAGCATTCTATCATTAGATATGCTCATTTATAGTGTTATTACAGTGTTTCCTAGATTCAACAACAAATTTCCAATTCAATGTAAAAATTGTCAGAGGTTCGATGACACTCAAGTTAACTGTGGACACCCCCCACGATGCGTTAGATGTTTGGGTAACCACCACTATTCTACATGTACGGAATCCAAAACGGAAACAACTCCGAAATGCGTAAACTGTAAAAAAGAATACACAGCCAATTGGGAAGGATGTGAAGTTTATCAGAAACTTCTAAAAAACCAAGCAGAGCGATATAACCAAAGACAACAGACATTCAAAATCAGAAACGCCGCGGAGACAAATAACTTCTATAATGACCAAAACCAATTCCCTCGAAATCATCCTCAAGAGACTAACCCAACGCAACGTCCTCCCAATAATCCCTGGTTCACGAATCGCCAAAGACTTAATTTCCCAGACCCCCCGCAAATGAATTCCAATCTCCAACCACACCAGGGGCAGTTGATATCAGCAATCATTAACCAAGTAATAAACGCACTCATTCGACAAATTCAAATATTAGTAAAATCAGGCCTCGAAAATGGACGTAAATAAAAATCCAGAAACAAACATTCTCAACTGGAACGCCAACGGAATAAAAAGGCAAGAAAATCAATTACGATACTTTATAAAGAGTCACGAAATAAAAATAGCTTGTATTACAGAAACTCACCTGTTACCCCAAATCAAATTTTCAATACCAGGCTTTAATATATACCGGAACGACCGTCTCTCGGCGATGGCCGCAGGAGGAGTAGCCATGTTAGTGCGCAAAGACATAAAACATTCGTTAACTAACAGCCCCACGAATAACAACTTAGAAACTATAGCAATAAACACCTAAATAAATAACAAAGACACAATCATAATAGCGGCTTATAAACCTCCTAATAAATTATTTCCTAGAAAAATATACACAGAAATTTTTGGAAACAATAATGTAATGTTAATAGGCGACCTTAATAGCAAACACAGCGCTTGGGGATGCAATACTACAACCCCTCAAGGGAAAAATTTATTAAATCTAACTATATCCATTAATTTATCTATTCTGGCTCCAATAGAACCCACTCATTACCCTTACAATAATAATATAATTCCGGACATATTGCATATCCTCATCACAAAAAATATTGATTTCCCGATTTATCAAAAAGGATTTCCTGAAGTCGATTCGGATCTCAATCCAGTCACATATCATATCACAAATCATATCACTTCATCCTCTCTATCTATTTTCTTCATATAATCACCAAAAAGGTAGAATTAACTGTCTTAAATTCAAGGAAAATTTAAAAATCAACTACAGGCATCTACAGAGCATTCAATCCGCTGATGATCTAGACAATGAAGTCAAGCGATTAGTCAACAACATTCAAGGATCTCTCACAAATTCCACCACTTATCTCAAAAGAATAAACTCGATAGATAAGCAACTAATTCCAACAAAAATTATAAATCTAATTAAAAGTAAACACAATCTAAGACGCTACTGGTAAAAGACACGACGTCCGGACCTAAAAAGAAAATTAAACAAACTGACGAGACTAGACCAACATAGATATGCAAGCTTTCATAATTTTCTAAAAGAAATTCACCCATCATCTAGGCATATGTGGTCCATCATACAGAGAAGCAATAAAAAGGCAAAAACATGAATTTCCATAACTTAAACTAGGTCCAGAAGTGGCAAAGTCCGATTTAGAGAAAACGTCTCTTATTGCTGATTACCTCGAAAAATCGTTCAACCCAAACCCAGTCGAGAACGAACATTTTAATAAACAAGTTGAGAAATTTAATCAGAATCCACTACACACCGCACCAGTTAATATAAAATGTATATCCCTATCAGAAGTTAAACGAAAAATTAAAAAATCAAAAACTAAGAAATCAGCAGGATACGGTTTTATTTCAAATAAAGTTCTAAAAGAATTAAATACCAGATAACAGGCATTACAGCAATATTCAATGCAGCACTCAGACTAGGTCACTTTTCTAACGACTGGAAAATTCCAACAGTGCTGCCCTTCCGCAAGCCAGAAAAAAATACAAAATATCCAGCAAACTATAGACCAATAACCCTGCTCCCCTCATTTTCAAAAATATTAGAGAAACTGATATTAAAACAATAACAACAATTTCTAACAAACATTCACGTAATCCCAGGTACACAATTTGGTTTCCGACATAACCACTCCACAACACATCAAATATTACGACTAACCGAATACATAGTGCAAGGATTCCATACAAAACAACACACTATCGCAATATTTCTGGATATAACTAAAGCCTTCGACAAAATATGGCATCAAGGCCTTCTTTACAAATTAAGACAAATGGGCACTCCAGACTACTGATAAAAAATTCTTAAAAGTTTTTTAAATCAAAGGAAGTTCCAAGTCAAAATTAACAATGCCATATCACCCTTACGTCAGATTTCAGCAGGACTGCCTCAAGGTTCCCCATTGTCCCCAGTATTATTCAATTTTTATATATCTGATTATCCACACCTACTAGATTCGCAAGTAGCGCTTTACGGTGATGACACTGTACTATTTTCAAAGCATGGAGAGATAACAACAGTTAGGAATAACTTACAAGACGACCTCGACATATTCAATGAAAGGGCAAAAAATTGGAGAATTAAAATAAATCCAGATAAAACGCAGGCAAAAATGTTCACCCTAAGATACCCCATCACCCCTCCCCAGCTAATTATGCACAACGAAAATATTCCATGGGTACCAAGTAAAACAGCAGTCAAGTATCTAGGAATGCAACTTGACACAAAACTAAACTGGAAAACACACATCCACAGAACAGGAACAAAAACACAAGCAAAAATATCCCAACTTTGCGCTCTAATTAACAAAAAATCTTCCCTTAAAATAGATACCGGAATAATAATTTACAAATCAATAATTAGACCAACAATGACGTACGCTTGCCCGATATGGGGAAATGCAGCAAAATCTAATATAAACATACTGCAAACTATACAAAATAAAGTTCTAAGAATTATCATTAAAGCCTTATGGTATATTTCAAACAAGCTAATTCACCATGAACTGCAAGGCTCCACAATAAAAGAACACATTTCCAAACTGTCCGAAGATTTCTTTTCATCACTCTCCACATCTCCCAGCGCCTCTATATTCAACCTTGGACGCACAGCAGAACCGAACTTACGTATAAATTCACGCTTCCCTAGACAGATTCCGACCACCATAAATAAGCAGGAAAATGGCCTCATGATCCTCCATCGAATAATCATATCAACAATCATTCTCTGTAATTTCAATTTTTTTTTCAAAAATAATTAAAATTTTTCAACATAAACCAAAAACATTGAACGCACCCATTCAGGGCCACCCACAGTAAGGAAATAAACCAAACGTTATGTATGTTTCTATTCACAACCCTGAAAAACGTGTATGTATGTTGAACAGAAAGACAATAAATTTTTAAAAAAAGAAGTCAATAAATTATTTTATTTTACCATTAATAAATAATCTATTCATACGTGCGTTGCTTAATATGTCCGTGTTCGCATTTCTGCTAATGGTAAGAATTTTTTCATTGTGGTTATTATATTCTAAATATTTTGCTGCATTTTCATATCTAGTTATGTATTTGTTAATTATTATTTGATCGATTGCCTCCTTTGAATTAAGTCTAGTCCGTGTACGTATATTTTTGTAATAGCTAAACTGAAACAATGAATTAAACAGAAAACCGCAAAATTAGACATAATGCGAGAAACTGTGTGGTGTTTTAGCACCAATATTTTGAGAACATTTTGGAAATGTAATTATGCTTCACGGATAGTACAACCGAAAATCAAAATATCCTTTTAAAACTCGCAGGGCCGGGAGTTCATTTAGATCGATCAGGGAATATCAATTGTATCGAAAATCTTCTGAATGGTTTAGGCACTAACGTTGACCACAATCAGACGTACAGAGAGACGGAGAGACAGTCAGATTGTCAATACATTTTTGAAGGGCCCACAAAAGATGGGTTCTGACGATACAACCTGTTAGAGAAAGTGATTTACTACGTATAGGAACAAGATTTATCCATTTGTTCGTTACCCATTTCTTTGTTGTAACCACTATAACAGATGGCAATGGTTTTAAGTAATATAACAGACGCAATATTTAATTGAACTAGTGGTCTGCAGCAGCCAATAAGTGTTCTTCTGTCAAAATTTCGCCGTTTTCCGGCGCTCGATTAAAATTCCTTCTTTACTCATGAAGTAAGAGTGAGAAAGTAGAAAGGTATTGAAAATAGTTTTCACTTTTAAACTGATCGTCGTGAATATGGAATTTCAATCTGTAGCTCAAAGACTTCGAGTGAATATCGTTAGCTCCTGTCTGTGAGCACCTTCAATCTTCTACTCGTAGTGTTTTTAATTCTGAAATGGTAATCATTGTCATTCTGAACTAAACTATTTTTACCTTTACCCAATATATTGATGTATACTCATTTTGACTTATATGTATACTTTAATATGATGTATACCTATTAGAACTGTGCAATTGGACTTTTTTATTTTAGACGTCTTTGGTTAAGAACCTTCTGTCTCCTACAACTTCTGTCACCTTATTGGAAATGTACTTTACACTTTTTGTGAAATAGACCTCCTCTTATTTTGGACTTACTCTCTAGGCAGCCTTTCTGTCCGTGGACCTAACGACCTGAAACCATTTTTCTCGTTTCTCGCGCTAGGCTTAAACAAGTTGCTGTTTGTTGCACGTTCTCACTAAGCTAGTGTTGTTCTGCTTTATCAGTCACGCGATTCGTACAGTTCGGGGATGAGTCATTTCTCTATTATGAAGTTGCTGTACAGTCCTTTCGAAAATTTTACTATCGTTTGAGGAAGAAAAAAACGAAATATTTTACTCTTCACTTATTCTTCATTTCTTGTGAGATTTTTAATAGTTTTCCTGCACTTCATTGGGTAACATTAAATATGGCGTGGATAATTTGGATGAACGTGTCATCATTATAAAATGATGTTCCTCTGGGACACTTCCCATCATTTTTCATTAGAAAACCTAAGTTAATTCTTACGGAAATTTTAATTTCAAGAATATTTGAAAGTGTAATATAAGTACTCATGCAGAACCAATTGAACAACCTGAGTTTCTTTCAAATGTTTGGAAATAAATGTTACATTAGAAAAATAATACAAAAGTATTATACATTGGAATAATTTTTGTATTTAGCGAGTCTATTTGAGTCTATTGCAATGTTCAATTATAGTTCATAAATGTAATATTTCATTTGGCCCGATTAAAATATTTTGTATTGACGATAAAGAAAATATTATTTTGGTTAAAGTCTTAAAATATATTTGACTGGTGACAACCAGTAATTTCAAATACCAATTTCAAGAAAAAGACATTCATTGAATCAGCGTGGCCATGCTATGAGCTCCATTGATCTTTAACTCGGCTGTGAAGCTCTGCTGTAAGTGAAAATATACTGAACACAATTGCGCGACTCATCGGATTGTAGACCAACAGATAGAAATAATTCCTTTAGTTTATACGGAATGTCACGTACAAACACATACAACAACATTCCAAAAATATTTTCATACGCGGATTTGTGGTTCTGGCAGCTTCATGGAAATGAAACGCGGAACTGCGGAGCGTTGCTTCACGGGGTGAAGTTAAAATCATTCTATAGCTTTCTTATGGATATAGTAGTATAATAGTATAGGATATAGTAGGATATAGTAGTATAATAGTATGGATATAGTAGTAGGATAATAGTATTTATTTTATTTTATTAGCACTGAATGTACTACAAAACAAGAAGGCACTTAAAATGCTGGTAAATGCGTGATCGAAACGTTAATGTAAAGCGTTGTAATGTAATATGGAGATGTAAGTTCTAGGTCGTAGAGGTCAATTTTTGTCTGTTAATTAGTATTATTATTTGTTGTAACGACTATAACAGATGGCAATGGTTTTAAGTAATATAACACACGCAATATTTAATTGAACTAGTGGTCTGCAGCAGCTAAAATTGCAACAAAACCATCCTCAATTGTTTTCCAAAACCTAGCACGCACACCCCTCCATAAAAACAAAATACTGTGATATAACGCTGCAATAAATTAGATAAAGAGTCGTCACAAATATTGCAATAGCATATAATATAGTATTTATTCAGTCCTACAGTTCTTTACATTCGAAGGTTATTAGCAATTTTGCTGTTCTATACACGTAAATAGTAAATATTTAATTGTGGGCGGTTTCTTCTTTTGAGCATTGCAGTCGCATCGAAGCAGTATCAAAGTTGTAACCTAATGGCCATCTCTAATCAGAGTTCATTTCGGAAAATTGCTGTAGGAATATGTGGAAATGGTAGTTATTTTTTATTCTTGTGGAATAGATGGGGTGTCTGGCTAAGTTGAATCCGGTTAAATTTGGTATCTGCATTAGGTTGGAGTGGAATCGGGTGGATATGTGGCGGGTCAAGGGAATCTTTTCCGAACAGACGCGCCCCATTGCTGCTACAGAGAGAAGACGGGTTGGGGGCTCGTCCGGGTCTTGATCCGGGTGACCTCCTGTTGCGCTTCGTCGTGCGTGTGCTCGACAGTCACGGCTGTTGAGTAAGGCTTTCTCCCCGCGGATTATGAGTGACTCTTCATTCGACACCGATCCTAGTCTTGAAAAGTAGTAGCCGCGAGCTGGCAGGGTGCCCTACCCATTTTAAAATTCCAAAAACCTTAAACTATGTTTACATATGATTACGATAGAAATTTGAATTTTTTAAATGTGAAATGTAACAAATAAATGTGGGATGTTTCAGCTAAGACATGCTTCTATTGCATTTTATTTCTGATCCTCCCGGTGCTATCCCATTTCCTTCATTGCCATCCTTCTTCCCAATGTGTATCACATATGAAATCGCAGATCGCATATGAAATCGATAAATTCTTTCGAATGTATCTTTATATTTGCTTCTTTGATTTTGTTTGCTCCAATCTTTATTTTTTAGTAAAAATTAATCTTATCTCTATTGTAATGCCTGATATCGTGCGTGATATTACTATTTACCATACACAATGGAAAGCTTTGAAAAAAATTACGTAGCTGTAAACAATTGTCTACACTTGCAGCAATTAAATCGGTTCGATGACTGAGATTGAAATGGACGTGGTCGTCTTGTTACAGCATTTGATTTTGAATGTTTTGTTGGTACTCACGTTAACGAAGCACTTTAGTCCCAATTTGAGCTAAACAGATAACAGCGTGTAACACCATATCACGAAGGAAGTTTAATGCAGAGTTGATCTGTGCTAAATGAAACTTAAAACTTAACAAAAATATCTTACTTCAATGTCATTAAAGGAAGGAAGAAAGCGTCTTCACCCATTGTATTCGAGTACCAGTTGGTGGGCGTTGGCCAAGCAGAAGCAACCCGTAATCGGAGGAGGTGTCTCCACCCCCGCCCCGCCCCCGCGCAAGGGCCGCGTGGCGCCGGGTGCCTGGGTGCCGCTGTGACAACATTGATCGCAGTTCTGGCGGTTATCGGCTTTGTGTCGGTCGAGGACGGGAGTTGTCTCGGGCACATCAATACCGGAAGCTCCTCCTTCCATCCGTCCTCCGCAAAGAAGCTTCCGGCACACGAAAAACACGTACATCCCGTTGTATTTTAGAAACGATGGGGACTCTCCTGGTGTTGTTCTTTCACTCAATATAACTAGGCACAATTGTTGCTTACTGAGAACTGATTTATTCGCGAAAGTGATGTTCCAAAGATGTAAAAAATGTAACAAAAATGCAGATTATTTTTTAAGTTAAATCGATCTTGAGATTAAAAATATTCCCAGTCTTCTTTTTAATATTCATGTATATTTCTAACTTCTACACGTTTTGTGAGTACCGGCTTAGGTGGCTTAGGGAATCAGTTGATGTCACTACATTGTCTCTGACGGAAAATTACCGATTTAGAGTAATCGGCCGCTAGAATTCTCCTCCAGCCAGCGGCTGAATTCGACCTAGCTGACAAGCTCTTGTTGAAAATGCTGCTAACGTCGGGTCTCGAATCATAGGACCTCCCGGTCAGAGGCGCTGCAGTGACATCAGCCGGAAGACCAGTCGGGAGCTTCGAGCATGTCCCGGTTGGGACATTGCCACGCTGGTGGGGGAGACACCTGTGTGAGAAAATCCTGCTAGTAATCGTGTAGGTTGGCGCCAGATCTCACCATCCAGCGGGGGAAGATCACCGGCATCTCACAAGGAAAACATGCAGTATACATGCGGGACTAACGAACTTAGCATTTGATGCGGTCGGAATCACTAATCAATTTTGGGAGTGATTTTTATCTCCTGCGGATTGCATCCTTCCAGTATTTTTAAGACAGCACACGTTGAAATATCCAGATAACGAAAAGAATATGTGTTAGATTTTCAGATTGCTCGTATCATGTAACATTTTCGTAAATGACAAAAATTGTAGCACACGATTTTTAATATTTAACATGTATTATCGCGATATTATATTAATACTGTATTCTGTCCCATTGAGGATGATATTCCTATTTTCTTTTTGTTTTGCGACAAAATCTGTGTTACAAGCTGAAGAAAGAGTCATTACAACGTGTCGTCTTTATCTCTCAATTTTCAAAATATATTGCGCAGAATACGGCCAAATAAACAATTTAAATAACTTTGACATATTATTTTGACATAATACGAAAGCAAAAGGTAAAGGTATTTTCAAAAATCATAACATATATTGAGCAGTATTCTTTGTTTTCTGTACTGTTGGTTACGAATCAACATTTGGAGCATTAGCGTCTTGATCGTTTTCACGATATCATCAAAAAATAATAGAATATATTATTTCGAATTTCATCTGGTACTGTTGGCATTATCCACAAGGCGGTAGGTGAGTGGGGATATTGTCCGAGAGTGAGGCGTCTTGTTGTGCGTACAGTATTTTAGCATAAAAATGCGTTGCACAGACACAAGGTTGTCCGATGTGAATCGCGAAGGCTTAAAGGCCGGAGCTTCGGAAATGCGTAGCAACTGAGATTATATACTATAGTGGGTTCAGGTTTCGTGGTATCGTGTACTAAAGAAACCGACACAGCAGATCTCGAAAATATACACACTAACTCTCAGGCGCCTTAGAAAGTTCCAAACAGTAGCCTGATAATCACATGTTTATCACATAATATCTGCTATTCTCCTTCACCTATCCTTGCCTCCTTGTGTTGGCTAATGTCTACTTTATCCGGATTAAGTCCGAAGCTACTCCTACTTCAGACTTTATTCACTCATTTTGGATCAAGTGAACATTAATCGACATAAATCTGGAATTATGCGATTGAAGTTAGTCGGAAAAGGCACATTTTAAGAAAGATATATCCCGATAAAATGGATGTGAAAAATTGCTCTACGCGGTGCCGTAGCTTTCAGTCAACTCCGAGGTAGAGGAGCCAAGAACCGGAGCGGTTTGTTTCCGCGGATCGACAGCGTAAAAATAAATGAAATGGACTTCCGTCCACATTGGACGGAAATCTGTGCAATGCTTTACATGGAAGATATCCAAAACAGCAGTAAGTGAGACAATGGTGGGCAGCGAGTTTGGCCCCGGACGCCGCCTGCTGAGAGCAGTCGCCCCAGGACAGCGGGCTCCGTGACACCGGCGCGGCGCGGTGCGGGGCGCCGCAGGGTGGCGGGGGGCGATGCGAGGCAGCACCGGGCGACGCGGAGCGGCGCGGGGCGGTGCGGGGTGGCGCGGGGTGCCGCGGGGTGGCGCGGGGTGGCGCGGGGCGGTGCCGCATTCCGCGCTTTGCTGGCGGCGATGCTATCACAGGCAGCGACCGAGCACAGCGACGCCTCTGTGTGGCCTCACGCCGGCCCCTTGCCCGTGCCTCGCCTCGCGTCGCTTCACCCCGTTCCGTGCCACTTCGCTCCACCGACGGCCCAAGTACCTGTCTTCGACCCAAAGGGCATATCCTCCTCCAGATCATTGCCGTTTTCCGCCAACTACCTCCAGCGTCGCCGCCTCAAACCCAACGTGGTCGCGTCCCTCTTCCCGCCCAGCTCTCGCCCAACCCCATGCCAAAGCCACTTGGCGCGCCGTTTCGCGTATTGCCTCCGACACTTACTTGGGAGGTAGTCTGTTATCGAGGATGTCATGTGGCCAGTAAAGAGACGAGGTTTTGTAAGGGGGAAGAGATCGCTGGCAACGGTTCATCGCCTGGTGTTGCGGGAATTCGGGCAGCATGTCAGCGCAACCCGGAATAGACTCGGCTCCCTGTCCGGAAACCGGCTGCCTCGGGTATGGCGTTCAGCACCCAACGAGTTGGCTTTCATGTCTTTTCAGGGTAGTGCCAACCGCATTAAGCAACTTGAACGAAAAAGTGCAAAACGATTTTCCTTCATGCAAGAAAACTATGAATTTAAAGATTTATGTGAAAATGTTTTCCATGTAAATATTTGCCAAAATGTATTATTTACATCCTGCGTGCTAGAATGAACCGTTTACAAGGCGCACTAAAACTATTGGCCATAAAAATGTACCTTCGTGTTTATTATAATAATTATATTACAATTATTATTACTATCACGAATGACTTAATCATGCTCGTTGCGGACGATTCAAAACCTTTCAAAAATTCAAAATTTAAGTAGTATATGACTTAGTGTAGGGATCACAGAATTTTGAAAATGTGCACACAATTCACTTTTCCCCATAGCACGTCATACGCAGTTTTTAACTGTTTTTTTGACGTAAAATAAAATAAATAAAAAAAATAAAAAATTCCCTGTTGGGAAACAGAGACACCGCTTAACCCTACAATTATCGATGGGGGCAAGTCAGTTACCAAAACGCACACTTTAGAATTTTTAAAATGATTTCAAGTCGTTTACAATTTCGATTGAATAGTTGCTTCTTCCTCCATTATCTGAGAAATCTTATCGGAAAGCCACAGCTTGTAGGAATACAGTCTTATTACTGCAAGCATTTATTCCCCCTTAATCCTCTTCGTTTTTAATGTGATTGAGGCTATGTGAACAGTAGGCCTTTTAGTAAGCGTCTTTTTTACGGCCTTGTCAGCGAAGTTATACTTTGGAATTTATATTGTTAAAATTGCAAAAAAAAATATTAATAACTCAAAACAATGTTAAATCTGATTACCAAAAAAATGCACGGTCTTTATGAAAGAAATATTAATACAATATTGAATCTTACATATCATACGGGATTCACCACAGAGTTTACTTCGACAGACACCAATTTATAAAAAAAAATAATGAAAAAACAGAATCACATTACATAAACTTTTATTTATCGTCAACCATAGTTATCTGAGTGAGGTTTCGGGAATATGAAGTTTTTCCCATCTTCAGGCTAAAATGCATATACGTGAAAACTATTATTATTATTATTATTATTATTATTATTATTATTATTTACAAAGAATATAAATAACAAGTTACTGACGTTAATTACAATGAAACACTAGCACTCGATATGAAATAGCATGTAAAAGGCTCACCATTTCGAACCCACCAGTTAGAATTTAACCTTGACACAATTTCATATCACATACTTATTCTCCAATTTCTATACTAGTGAACCCCTACTTTCTATACTGGGTAACATCCACCACTGCATCGTTCAAACTTACGCACACAACCAGAATCAAAAATAAATTTCCTTTTCGTGTAATTCGGAAAAACGTTTTCTTGGCTTGACCCAAACTAGAGGTATCGTTAAGATCATTTGGATCGTTGAGTTAGAATTAGTAATGTAAGTTTGTAAGTCAACAGTGCATATGTATAGTTACAAAATACTGATTTATTTATATGCAATCAGTTAATAATTTTTTTATATGCAATCAGATAATCAGTTAAGAAAGCAAGGTATATGACATGGCCATGACATTTTTCACGATAAAGCAAATTGTGCGAATCGGAAGTGAAATTTTAAAATATTCAATTGGAAGGTCAGGATGAAAGCAAACGTGAATGAAAATAAGTCACATCTTCACGAATTCAAATCGTTAATTAAAACATTCACTTCAATAAAAAAACTACTAAAAGATCGTTCTTTGAGACACTACTGAAATTCTTTTTAATCTATAAATTCAGAACAATCTCTCCTACTGCGCTGAAGTGATTTGGTTTATACGTGACTTTTATTGCAACTAATAACAACTTGTAATAATACACTAAATTGTACTACAGCAATAATGAAAGAGACAACATAAGTATGTAAGGAAATTCAGTTTTGGATCGTTAGCTATAGATTATAAATGTATTTTGTATTGTAAAGGTGCGCTTATCGATTGCGTTTTTGTTGGTTACATGACCGTTTTACGCACTTCTCTTGTGTCCGTTCCCGTTCAAAAAGGGCAGCAGTACCTCGCGGGTGCTTATCGGCAACCGGGTAATATTATAGGGAGGTGCTGCTAAGAGTGCGAAACAAAACGGTAAAAGGAACGGGCTGACCACCAACACGCATGTGCTTAATGAGTTTCTACAGAAGCATTTCCGGCGTTGCAAACACGTAATGCTCGCAACGGTAAATCAGAAAGAAAATATATATGAGCCTTTGAGAGCGGAGCAGAGAGCGCCGCATTGCGGAAGGCGGGAACATAGTGAGCGTGGTGAGGGGGCGGGGCGGGGGATGGGGGGCGGGGCGGGGGAGGAGGGGCGGAGGGGGCCCGAGGCGCGCATGAAGCGGCTGGTGCGGCGACTTCTGCCTTGATTTCTTCCGTTATAGACACTACTACAAAATTGCATTCTTTGGAGAGTTACTTCAATGTTCGGAGGAGGTGGCGTTATTTCCGTCGCGTTGCGCCTCGCGTCCGCCACGCCCTGCCGCCTGCGCCGCGCCGCGCCCCACGCAGCAGAGCAGCCAACGCGGCACCGAGATGTGCCGAGGACGGGAAAACGGAGGCACGGTGGAGGGCGACAGCTGCTCTCGGTATCGTTCACGCCCTCGATTCTCTTTGCCCATTGGGAAACATCATCTCCCGATGCCATCATGCAACGCTTACAGTGCAGATGGATCAGTCCGGGACCCAAAACTCTCCATGATGATTGAAGTTTCATTTGAGAACTGCAAAGACAAGTATCAACTTCACCTTGAGTACAGAAAGACAAACGAGACCGTAGTGGTAGAGAAGATGCAAGCGAAACAGGATCGGCGGAAGTGCGCGACTGGGATGACGTGCTTTCCAACCCTCTCCAGAATTGACCCACAAACTTAAACATTTTAAAAATACAAATTCTGTACAATTACAAATTTCTATACAAAAACATCCAACATTAAAAAGGTATGTTTTCTTGTGGTAAAGTACAACAAAAGGCAAATGTTTATGACTTAAACACAACTGTTTACTACTGTTATTACTACTATGGAAAAGATAATTTCCTTCTGAATGTTCGCGTCAGAGTTCAGGTGTTTGATATTGTTTAACTTTAGTTCCATTAAACTCCTTGTCAACATAGTGGAAGTCATTTTGACTCTTACCCCTTCAGGCGCAGAATGAGACTTTACGACGAATCGACTTCATTTCCCGAGAAAATGGTCTATTGTTTAATTTATCAATTTTTTAAAGCATTGCAAACATTGCTTTTCTTTTTCTATAAATGAAGTTTCTGCATTTCGAATAATACTAAAGTGTCAAATTTTATTATTTCAATATTTATTAAGGTCCGCCTGTATTTCTTTCGTTTTACTTCGAAATTATAGTACTCTGTGAAAAGGATGATATGTCATGAAATGAAACACATAATTTTATTAAAAAGTGGCCTTCTCTCCTAATGGAGAAAAATGAATAGAAAAGAAACAGGAAGCTTTGTCTTCTGTTCGGGCCTGTTTCATAACCCTATCCCGCATGCAAGTAATAATGTTCTCGTGATCGATGTGCTGCGTGCGGCTGCATGCCCGATGCCCCCCCTTCATTATGCCCGGCGGCGCGGTGCCGACGAGGCAGCCACAGCCCCTGGGTCTTGGCGAACCTCTGACTAAGCGGTGACAGCGCGAGTTCCTGTCGGCGCCGCCCCCGCCCCCGCCCCCGCCCTCGCCCCCGCCCCCGCCCCACCGCCGCCCCGCCGCTCCCCCGCCGCCACTCAGCACATTGGCTCGCGCGTGCGCTGCTGGGCAGCAGCTCCCTCAGGAAGATTCTTTGATTCACACCACATCGCAGATATCAATTCTCAGAGGCTTTACTCTTCTCTGAGAAGAAAAACTAATGAAATTAATCGCATGCTCTCTTTTTCAGTAAACACAAATACTATCTTAATTATAAAATATATGAAATAACTCTGTATTCGAACAGCGTACGACCAAAATGGCGTCATACGACTTTCCATAATTATGGGTTTAATCTGTGTTACTTGGAACCACTGATGATGGAAAGAGTGTTCCCGAAACACGTGTCTGACTACATGTAATCACATTAAAATTACATTGTATACTATTGTGGTTGATATCTCATTCACCCCATATATTTTATCATGGAGTACCACAAAATCTCAGCTGCCACCACAGAATATACTATCTTAATTGATTAATTGATGTTTTCGGCCACGTGTACTGCTATGCACGTTTGTTCCGATGGTACCAGCTGAGGTAGCTCAGAGCATCAACTGATGTCATTACATTGCCTCTGACCGGGAGGTCCTAGAGTTCGAATGCTGATGGTGGCAAGATATTCGACGCTAGCTAGAACACAGATATATCGTATTCGCCCTTGTCTGGTGGAGAATTGTAGCAGCCAGATGCTATTATCGTTAGTTTTCTTTGTTTTTTATGATCAACATCAGGCGAATGTCGGAGCAGTACCCTAACAAATTGACCACGGACCGCGCGCGATCATTCCTTGACCACCCTTCCATCATCACCCCTTGCAGACACTTACACTACCATGCACTACGCTACCACACTTGTCGGGAGACCAGTTGGGAGCTTAGAGCTTGTCCCGGCTGGGGCGGTGCCCTGAATGCTACTGCTAACCGACGTGTATGCCGTCTTCGGCTCTTGCTGTCCAGCGAGCGAAGATCATTGCTACCTCCCACGATAAAAATAATTACGGAACTAATGACCATACCAGTTGACGCACTCGGAAACACGAATAATCAATGTTCAGTTGGTGTTGTGAGTGATTTATAGCGGTAGGTGGGGGTGATCCTTCCCACTGAATTGTGAAAACCAGCACTAACCCACACGGCGGCTTGTGCAGGGTTTCCTTCTCCGTGTATCTCTCCCAGCGGGGCAACACCCCAGCCCAGACAAGCTCTAAGTTTTTGAATGGTCTCCCGACATGAGATAGTGAAGTGCGTATACGTGTGTGTGTGTGAGTAAGGGGAGAGGATAGGAAAAGGAAGAGGAAGGAAAGATTGCACCTGGTCCGTGACCCCTTTGTTAGAGCACTGCTCGGGTATTCATTTGGTGTTGATAGGAGAGACCACAAAAACGTACCGATCAGAACAGCCAGCATTCTCCTCCAGACAGCGGCTGATATTCATCTAGCTAGTGTTAAAATTCCGCCTCCGAAGGGTCTCGAATCCGTGAACTTCTCGGTCAGAGTCGCTGCAGAGACAGCGGCAAATACTGACTCTGAGGTAAACTAAGCTAAACAATACTTAAAACTATCACTCGTCTGGCGCGAAACAAATCGTTGCACCACAAGCTTGACATTTCATTATCTCTTTAATTTGCCATCAGTCCTCGGAAGCAAGTAACAATATTCGATGAGTACAGTGGCTGTGGGTGCCAGCGGAGCATGTTTGCATCAACCAAACATTTTCGCTAATTCAATGTGTATTGTGTTTCTCTCAATTACATCTTTCAAGGTTTTACAGGAACTACTGCTTAGGCGGTTGTATCGCTCTTCCCACCGGCTCTTCTTCCAGATGCGACCATCAAAGTGTTCATTAAATTCCCTAGTTCCATCGCACGATGTGTGCCGCAGGCCTTTACATTCAGTATGTTTCTTGCTAAACAAGACTGGCTCGCAGTCCCATCGGATTGGTCTGGTATTGCAGGTTATAGGGAGAAAAACGTAGATAGCGCCAGCTGTGACCCGAAGGCTCGTACTGAGCACAACGGGGTGGGCACCGGTCCCGCACTGTTTCCGGCAGGCACAAAGATCGGCCTTGTCCATGAGCAACTTTTACATGCTTCACATATCATGTTTCTACGCCACCCACACTGGCTGGAAAAGTCGGAAGAAGTGTGGAAAGGGGATGCACGATGGATGGGGATCCCATCCTCCTATGACACAAGGGTAAACATCCATGTCCATGCGAAATTCGAATACACAGCTCTTCTGACCGAGTTCACGCAACTGCGTTAACGATCACTTCCGTTCAACTAGCTTTTCGATAATGAAATATATTTAATTATTCCATGTATAACTACCGAACTTGTGAATGAATTTTAATTGTTTAATGTCATCTGGGAATGTTTTGTAAAATAACGTATATTTATACCGTATATGTTCCGTGGAAGTTTTGTAGTTTTTGATGTTGACACCTGAAGAACATAATTAGTGTGGTTATTAGAGAATTGAAAAAGTTGTTTTTCTAGTTTGACATTTTTGATTTCTGTTTAATTGAACAGCAAGTATGTAGAAAATAGAAGTTATACCCCTGCAACATTGCTTTTGTGGATGGCACAATTATATTTACATAACTGGCAACTTTTACATTCTTTCTTTTCTTTTGGTACCAATTTTTTAATATAATTTTTGCTGTCGAAAAGTCTTATTTGAATATAAATTACTCTGTGTGTCATAAGTCTGATGCTAATAATACTAAAGCACACTACCATAAGCGATATTGGCCTAAAAGTACTGAGTTCACTGTGGGGAAAACAACATTACATGGGAGGCACATGTAGACCCCCGAATGGTACTAATGCCATCATTGCACATAAAAAATTGGACTCATGAAGCAATTTCTGGCAGCGTTGGGCAAGGAATCTGCAGCATTCAAGTACCTACAACATCTGTTCCCAAAGTTTTCCGAAGCAAAAGTTAAAGCTGGCGATTTCGTTGACCTCAAATGAAGAAAGTTATTGACTTTCAAGAGTTTCCCAAGCTTCCCACAGCAAAGCAGAATGAAGCATAGATCAGTTTTGTTAAAGAAGTTAAAGGCTTCCTTGAAAATTATAAACTTTAGAACTATTTGAACTGGTTGAGATTCTGGTTAAAAAGCGTAGCAAAATGTGCTGCAGGATGTTTTTCAAATTGTGTATCCTTTAAGCCCACCTTGATAGCATCAAAAAAACATGGGTGACTATTCCGAGGGGCAAGGAGAGCGCTTTCATAAGAACACGCAATATTTTGAACGTTTCTGCCGGGGGAATCTACAATGAAGCCTAAAGGGGGACTATATTTGGGAACTTATTCGTGAAAGTGATGTGACATACTCTCGAAAATCTCGTAAAACTACAGATTTCTTAGTTCCTTGTCATCAATTTGTAGAATTTTGCTTAAAATATATTATTAATTTGAAATACGTTCCCTTTTTTGTTTACATAAAAATAAACCCGAACATTTTTCCTTAATGACAGTATGCAAATTTCAACATTTCGTTCTCCTGATCAGAAAATGAAAGTTTTTGCTTGGAAGATTTTTTCATGTTTTTTATAGAACCAATAAGAAAATGATATTTATTACCCAGAAACAAAAATCGTGTTTTATGGTGTTATAATAAGAAAATTATAGACATTCGATTCATAATTATTAGGGCTGTGATTTATATGCATTTGCACATTTTTTACTGTTAACTAAAACATTCCTTTCAACAAAGTTACGTTTTGAGCCATTTAGAATCAATTTAAGCAATTTCTATTTCGCATACTTTCGCATATATCACTAAAATTGCATATTTTGGCCATATTTACATATTTTTGTTGCATATTCACCCCACATCCGCGAAAAGATAATATACACCCCTGTTTGCGAGGTATTTCAAAGAATCAATGAGTGTTCTTTGGCCGAGGAGTTCAGCATGATAACGTTCTACTATTCCTGTTAGATGGTGCTCCTTATATGTTAAAAGCAGGGGGTGCGCTAAAAGTTTTATATCCTAAACTTCATCTAACTTGCCTTGCTCACGCTTTTCGTCGTGTGGCAGAAACTGGGAGATTTCAATTCCCAGATATTAATCAGTTGATATCAACTGTCAAGAAAGTATTCTTGAAGACTCCAAGTCGTGTGGATATTTTTAAGGTAAAGTACCCTGACCTACCTCTACCTCCCCAACCACTCATCACAACGTGGAGTACTTGGCTGAAGGTAGCTGAGTACTATTCCAGCTACGTTAATGAAATAAAAGAGGTTCTGTCTAAGTTACCTGTTGATTGGTGATGTGGAGCGGTCATTTAGGCGGTCTGAAGCGGTTTTAAGGCCAAATAGACGTTTTTTTGAGTTCGGGAACTTGAAAAAGGTGATTGTTAGCAATTGCAACAATTTTGCAAGTGATCAATAGAGTTTGTTCAATGTATGTCCATTTTTTTTCCAATTTACTAACGTTTCTCTTTTAACTAAATATCGATGGCTCACAAGTGAAACGCATTAAGTGAAGATTTTCAAGTTTTAACTTATTTGATTGTTGTGGTGTAGATTTATTACAATTGAGAGAAAGTCATATTTTTGTTTCAATACCTATATTTTTTATTTTGTGAAATGTACATTAACTGCATCTCCAATTATTTTCCTAAGAAATGAGTATTTTTTAAAATTAAGCACTTAATGTTTGTCGCTTGTAACAATTTATATGAGTTCTGTATCTTTTTGGCTGTAAACGTATTTTCCACCTTATACGTATTATTTATGTTTACACTTACACATTACATTACACTATTTTGCATATTTTCCATTTTTAATCGCATTTATTACCAAATATATTTACATATATGTGCATATTTCACAGTTTTTATTGCATATAAATCACTGCCCTAATAATTATGTACATATGATTATATGGATAATTTTATTCAGACTATTGGTCTCGAGCAGCAAAAAAATCGCATAAAATTGTTTTCCAAAAATTAGCACGCACACTGCTCAAGAATGACAAAATACTCTTGCGTAACACTGCAATATATTAAATACTAGCAGAACCCGGCGGACGTTGTCCTCTCTCTCTCTCTCTCTCTCTCTCTCTCTCTCTCTCTCTCTCTCTCTCTCTCTCTCTCTCTCTCTCTTCCTTTCTCTTTTTCCCCTCTCTTTCCTTCTCTCTATTTCCTTCACTCTGTTCTCTACAAAAGCCTTCTCATTCTCTCTCTTTCTTTATCTCTTTCGTTCTCTCTATATTTACTTTTCTCACATTCCCCCTCACTCTCTTCACTTTCCCCCTAACATTTTTCTTTCCACCTCTCTCTCTCTCTCTCTCTCTCTCTCCCATTCTCTCTCTTTTCCCTTCTTTCTCTCCCATTCTCTCTCTCTTTTCCTTCTTTCTCTTTTTCTCTCTCTTTTTCACCTTGCTCACTTTTCTCCTCTTTCCGTTTTCCCGCTTCCCTTTTCCTTCTTCTCTTTCTTATCTCTTTTCTTCTTTCTTTTCTCCTATCTCTTTCCTCCTCTTTCTTTTATTCTCTCCTTTTTCCGCTTTTAATATTTTTTTAATATATTGAAGATTTCTCATAGTTTTTGTCGTATTCACTCACTTACTTTTCATATTATGAGATTTTTAAAAAAATTCTGTTTTGATATTTTCTTTCATACAAACCTTGTCCTGACGATAACGAACACATACAAAAAAAAAAAGAATTATCTAATTTGGTGCAGTTGTTCGAAAGTTATGCGCTTACATACATTTCGGTGATTCATTTTTATTTATATAGATTTTCACAAGAACAGTCTTCACGAATTCTGAAATCACATTGTATAGTGACCCAGCATACTGTACAACAGTTCTTCATACAAAGAATATGAAAAAGTTGTTCCAAAACGCATGACCTGTGTCGCAAATGCTTGACGACCACCAGTGTGTCTTTCTTGGAGCCTTACGGTGCGTGGCGTTACGTGTGTCGTGGGCGGTTATGTACCGAGTTTGAGAATTCAGTCGATAGGCGCAATACGAGAATAGGGAGTAACGGAATGAAATATTTGCATTTTCGAAAATATCGAATGACTTTACAAACTAGAAAATGTACCATTTGTTTTAATTTTTTGTTGTTCGTGGGCATCTAACGAATCCACAAACAACTCTCACATGGCCCGAGACTGCTTATGTAGTTTTCTTTGGATTTGTGCGAGCATTCGAAATGAATGTCAAGTAGGATGAGTGAGAAAAATATTTTTGGACAGAGAAAGTATTGCTATGAAGCGTAATGTTATCGTGTATTATCAGAAGCAGGGGCACGGAGGGTTTTGTGGAATGGCTAGATAAGGAGCAGCGCGCCGCCCCGTATGTGATGGCTGCTGTCGCAAGGAGCTGCGTGGGCGTGGCACCGCTCTGGATTTCCCTCAGGGCAGCGGCGGGCGTTCCCTTTCCTCACGGCCCCCTTTTGCTCCACTCTCATTTGGGAGTGCGGAAGACATAATTGCATATCGCCTGGCCGGCGGGCGCTCTCCTTCAGCTACGTCGCTAGGAAGGGCCTGCAGCTCAGGTGAGACAACGTGGAGGGCGAGGAGGCCTGCCTGCCATCCGCGCCTCGCAGCCCCGCCCCCTGCCGCCGACTTACGTGGGGCTGTTCGCATTCCACTCTATGTGTTTTCTTCGACTTCATTTCGTGCACGCGTTTTCTACCAATGTTCCATCAACTGCTTAACTCACCTTTAAGTGTACAGGCTGCCTACGAAAAAGAATGTAATGCTAAGCCAGGAGTACCCCGTTTACTCCAGAGCTTCAAGACTAACCCACGCCACTGTGATCAGGATACTTTGTGAAGGTACCATTTTGGGTGAAGTGAAATTCTAAAAGAGTATAGCATAGAGAGCAGGTGCCCGGCGGTGGCCGAGATCGGGCCGAGATCGGGCCGAGATCAGCCGAGATCGGGCCGAATCGCTAAGGCGCCAACTGTTGTAGCGATCCCGGACCGAAGGGTCGCGGGTTCGAGGCTGTGTTTGTCCTTTCACTCCTTATCATCACCATTTCGTTTCATCTTCATTCTTACCATGACGTTAAATCCAATAGTGATCGCTAATGGCCTAGATATTGTTGCGACCTTAAATAACCAATAACAATAGGAGTTTATTTCACTTCAGAGTCATCTACAGTACAGCAGTCTGTTTGCTTTTGAGGAAAGTGCAGTTCAGTTATCTTATGTATCCAAAAATCAAACCTGTCTTACTACTATTCACCAAGTTCAAGCGGATTTGCATCTATATTTCTTCCAGAAACAAGGAAAATGCTATGATTTTTATTTATTATAAAATTCATGTAAAAGATATGTAAACACGAAGGATAGTCTGAAGAAAAAACTCTTCTCTTTCAAACTGAGATTTTCACTGAGACTGTCGATCTGATCACAGCAAAGAGATGGAGTTTCACTAATAATTGCAATATGAGAATAAATTATTAACACGGATTATTAAACGTGGTGCTGACTTTCACGCGGTAGCAACAAAAAACGGCCCGCTAGCAACTGAATGTGCAGATGATCGCAATATTTCACTGTCGTTCTCCTAATACATTTTTGGATCCGAGATGGATTTTGAAGAATCTAGTGTGCTTCTACCCTTGTTGAAATAAATCAAATCCAAGCTGAGCGCGGCGCTCTTTCGGCGACCGACGCCGAGGAGTAACTCCTGCGAAAAAGATGGAACCATTTTCGCAGCACATTTTGAGGAGAAGTAATTTAGCTAAGGTGATGGCAATGAAAAAGTAAATCTGTGTGTATAACAGGGTAATGTTGAAAACAAAACAAAATGGGTATTCAAACTTTGGAACCGCAAGCAATGAACTAATGAACGGGACACCTCGCCGATGGCGTTTGAACCACTCTCCAGGTGTCCGCACACTTCAGTTAACACACGTTTATTAGACGAGTTTGATAATTTATCTGTTCATGGCACACGCGAAGAGTTACTTTTACGCAATGTTTATTAGGAAGGGGGATGACGTGCAACCTTTAAAATATAAAATAGGCTAAGGCAAACCTGAGTTGCTTCACTAGTAGCCCAATGCCAGTACTTTAAGAGTTGGATCATGTTGCCCTCTCTCCCAGAACGAATGCCAGCTTTACCCGACTTCTGCAGATCAGCTACGACAGGCCGTCGGCGGAGATAACGTATCGCGACACAGCACATTCAACGAAAAATCAGGATTCGACGCGGAGTTTAAAGTCTAAGTTCCAATCTGATAGACAGTAACGGACTGTTATGCAAAGAAGGAGAAGGGGACGGACCACGAGTCCAACTTCTCCGACGCCGTCGCAAGCATTTAGGGCAGCAGGGAAACAATTTCGTTACGGAATCTCATTAAAGGCTGACGAGGCGACAAACTTGGTGTGCGGCGGCGGCCACGCGCGCGGGAGACGGGCTGAAGGCTGGACCGGGAACGGGGAGGAGTGGGGGTAAGCGGAGGCGGGGTACGGAGGGACGGGGCGGGCATGGGGAGCAGAGGCGGAGCAGTTGGGATGAGACTGGGCGCAGAGGGGAGGGTAGCCAGTGGGAAGTGGAAAGTGGGAAGCGGGCGAACGATAGAACGACACACGCCTCAGGCCGCCCGCTGTGACGTGCCGATTTCGACTCCCCCGCTCCGCCACTCCGTTCTTCTCCATTCGCTCTCACTCCCCCAACCCGTCACCTTCGGCCGCCGGGTCTTTGGCAAGGCCAAACGCAAGCCGGGGCTTCCTGGCCGCCTCTCGCGCACTGGGCGGGCCTCGCGGGGACCGTTTTTTAAATTAAATTTTATTTTTTATTTTACATTGATAGATAGTACAAAGTCGTAAGGCTCTTCAGTTGTTTGACCGAGCAACTTTGTACCAGCAAAGTGTGAAGGGGGTAACTTCTTGTCTCTTCCCTGATAGTGATTTCATTAGGTCATGCCTTTAACCAAGGCTATTGTGAAGAAATTTTGTCAGAGACCGACGACAGGGTTAGAGGAAATACGATTGGAGAGACAGGTAAATGCAAGAAAAGTTCTTACCTTATCTAATGTCGGAGAGGTATTGAAGGAAAATATGAAATGGGAGTCTGTTTCTTAGGCGGGAGAGTGGGGGTTGATCAGTTCCTATTTCGTAAGTGACCGCTCATTGTACATGATTTAAATTATTGAAGAAATTATGTGCCAGTTTCGTAATAAAGAAAGTAAACGGTTCTATTGCAAGATCGTTGTGCAGTGTCTTATTGCTGACAAACTAGGGAGCATTTACTGTTATTTTGAAGATTTTGTTTTGAAAGATGCGTAACTTACTTAATGTGGTTGGGGTAGCAGAAATACATACAGAGCATTCGTAAGTTAATATCGAACGAAGAATGGATTTATAAATGCTTAAAGCGGAGTGAATTTTTAAAAAATAGTTGTGGTTGAGAATCGGACGTAAAATAGCTAACCTTCTATTGGCTTCAATTACTTTGGACGAGATGTGACTGTACCAATTTAATCTTGTGTCCACGAGAACGCCAAGATAACGAATTGAGAAATTTAGGGGAGACCAAGGAATGATAGAAGAGCGGGCGACCGCGATGACATTTCGGTGCGCTATCGGATGCCAAGTGCCAATGTCATCGGCCACGTCCCAAACTGCACTCGGGAAGCACCAGCTGTTTGTTTCTCCCGGACATTGTTCTTTATTCTTAACGCCATTTAATACAATGAAACATAAAAAAGTGCGACTCTTTAATGATATTTTATAGAAAAGAAATTGCTAAAAATAAATTACTTGAAATGCAAATACTTAAAAATAATTGCTTGAAATAACTGTTAATAATAAATTACCAGTTGTTTAAAGAATGCTTATACGCATAATTGAAGAGTTTACCTTACAAAGGGATTAAGCGCCGTTTTTTTCAAAACTGACATTTTACTTTACAGGATGTCCCACTAACTGTGGCCACCCCTATAACTTCTAAATGGTTTGCGATATTGAAATGTAAATTTCGCTCAACAATGCAGAATCATGGGATAAGTAATATTCTGTACAGACATTGTTCGTAAAATCTTTAGTTTTTGAGAAATTTAATCATCTTTGACTTTTTAAATGGAATGACATTTTTTTCTCGCCAGCAATGGATAGATCATGAAAAGAGAAATCCAATAATGTGTTATTGGATTAAATATGTTAGTATTTTTTTAGAAATTTTAGTATAAAAATTGACTTTTTGACATGTGATTTTAAATATTTCCCCTTGTTTTGGGGAAGGTAGTCTTCGCGGCGTCGAGCTATTACGGACGGCGGCGGCGCGAAGCGAAAGCCATCTTCCCCAAAAGCGACAGTTGCATGGGCGACTGTAGGAAATAATGTCCGTTTAATTTAAAATCACAACCCAGAACGCCTACTTTTATACTAGAAATTCTATCAAAACACTAACAAATGATATATCATTGGATTCCGCTTTTTATGATCTATCCATTGCTGATGATAAAAGTACATAGTTCCGTTAAAAAATTCAAAGATGATTAAATTTCTCGAAAACAAAATATTTCAAACAATACCTCTATGGCATATTACTTGCCTCATGATTCCGCATTGTTGAGAGACAACTGCATGTCGATACCGTAAACCGTTTAGACGTTATGGGGGTGGCAGAGTTGGTGGGACACCCAGTATATTGATTCCACATGACATAGCGAAGCGCCCAATCAAAGCACCAAGTGCATTTCTTTGTGCAGTAGTCGCTGGGCGTGCTGAAAGGTAGTTTAGTTGTTGTGGCTCTTACCCTTCAAAGGATTCAGCTCGTGGCGCTTCTCTCCAGTAGCTGCTGCAGTCGATTTCTGTTACACCTATTCAGGTATGTTTCTGAAGAAGTATAGTAACAATTATGATGAATAATTACAGTTACACTTATTTCAATACTTTATGGAATCAGTTTTAAGAGAAGGACAAGAGGCCTTGGTAGTGAAAAAGACGAAGAAGTTGGAAAAAACAAAAAGTATGTGTATCTAGGGAAAATATTCACAAAAAAATACTTCAGTAGAGATAAGTTTGATAATTCTACGAAACATGAGCTTTTTGAGACCAAATATTACTAAGAATTACAAGTGCTTACCTCTTTTAGAGGATACTGCCTTAAAGTAGCATTGTTCGTGAGGGCTGGTAGGTTTACGTATTTCGAAGAAGCTGAGAGGTATGACAGGAGCAGCATTGCTAGTAGGTAGCGCCGCTACCGGCAGGGTCACCCATGCTGTACAGACCTCAGTAGGAGATTCAGGCGAAGGGTGTCTCACAACGTCATACTACGCCTTACGAAACCTTATCCTGCTATCCATACTTGACTTACATCCATTTCCTACACGCACTCCCCACATCCCCCGATTCAAACTAGTGTGTCGTGTGGTCTTTACCTTCTATTGTATCATTGCTTACAGTTATTCGTGCCACATTTCGTTCATCTTTTCTAGCTCTCTTAATAGTCTCTTGTTTGCTTCGACCCCGAAAATTTTAGTTTGCGAAGGTCTAAGGAATATTTTTATCGCCTTTCTTACTCTTTTTTTTCTTTCTTTCTTCTTCGAGAAGGGGGAGCTTCATTTAAGCTTTAGTGAACGCAACCTTTGTATGGCGAGGGAAACTGGGATATAAATCCCATAGTTCTCCAGGTAGGGGGTTACGCATATCGTCCTGTAACCCTACATTGAAAAAAAATACATTATCTGTATTAAATACAGGATCATTTAAATCATGAATAATAACACCAGCACACACAAATAATAAAGCCTTAAATAATGCATGTGTTAATAAATGAAAAAAGCCAAATTATCAAATCAAAATCAAATACAGAATGCTCAGCGACAATGGCCACGTAAATGGACTGTTTCTTTTTTCACGTGGAAGGTGCAGTGCCTTTCAGGGAAATTGGAGGAAATTGTTGAAGACTTTAAAAGCAAATGATTGGAATTGGTGTTTTTTTTCTGAAACGGAAAAGAAAGCAAAAGATCAATAGGAGGTTAAGGGATATTACAATCTACGGAGTGGAGTAGAAAAGGGAGAGAGAGCAAAGGCAGAAATCTCTTTATTAGTGAAGAAACGGTGTAATAACATGATTCAAAATTAGGAAGCTATAAATGAAAGATTAATAAGAATAAAAATTAATTTTTGTGGAATTAACCGTGTAATGATTGATATAAGTCCCTAAAAACAACTCCTTTGGTGTGAAGAAAGATAAAGCTTTTGAAGACTTAATAAAGGTAATTGATAGTGTCTCATGAATTGTGAATCATGGTAGACACCAATGGGCGCATTGGAAATGATGTTCTTAGCAAACGAGGAGAAACAATAATAAAGCATAATAGTAAATTCATTCGTTTCATTCGTTTGGATGAATGTATGTTATGTACGAATTTTTGTCTTATTGTCAGGAACTATGTGATGATGCGAGTAATTGAGTCACGGAACGTTATTTTTGAGCTTTTGGTCCAATTTTATGAGGAATAAAATTTTCCGTGGTAAAGATAGAGTGCACCGATTATCTCTAATTATCCCAAGCATACCACTTTCTATATTAGATAGACAATAACTGATTCGTTTTACATACAATATTGACGATTGAGGTTCTTTCCTTAACGAAATTAGTTCTAAAAATTAGATCCTTAAATTAGGTCGTGTACATTTAAAAAATATGTTTTCGCGTAGTTTTGCTTCGAGAGAAAAGGCAGTTAATTTTTTCTCAAATGCTCCTCCAATTTTGTTTCTGGAACTCTTATAAAAATGATGCACGTTCCATTCTCGTTGAACTCTGAGAATTTTTAAAATTTCCAAAAGTTACGAATAATGCGAGAAAGTATATGCTGTTGTTATAGAAACACTAGTTATTAATTATCTCAGACACTGTTTTGGCGTTTAGCCTCTTCAATTAATGAAGATCAGATAAATTCTGGCGTATTTACCAGCAAACTTTGTTTCGTATCTGACGCCACTAGAGGTTGTTCTTCATAACTTGTACTGTGTACTGTTTCAGTTATTAAAATAATTTTTATAAGCCTAATTCTAAACACTAAATTAATTTTAGTGTTTTATATATGTACTGTTCTAGATGACACGTAGTTACCTTACTTTATGAAGATCCTTTAGAAGAGACCTCTAGACCCACGCCAACGTAGACAGCCTAGAAAGCGCGTCAAAATAAAAGCAAATAAAATTTCAAATATCCCACCTGAAAAGAAAAAATATATTTCTATTGGGGGCCAAAAGCGAGTTAGTCTAATGGTCATGATGAGCTACGAAAATTGGCGCATGCTCCGTTCCTTCCTTGCTTAGAAAGTAGTTTTCACTGGCATGTCGTTCACGGCTGTTTTATAAGAAGGGGAGATGATTTACGAACTTGATTGGAGTTGAATGCCCCCGCAAAGAAACACATCACACCTTCAATACTGTCATGACATCTACTGATGTTGCCAATGTCACACGACACACTCGAACCCACCTTTACCAATCCCTTTGTCGCCTCAGCGAATAAGGTTTTGCTTCTGTTTTTTAAAAATATTTTTGTATGGGCATGAGATGATCTTGCAGCACTGGGTTTCCCACGAGCTGGTAGTAAACAGCGCCTATCATGAAAATGTCAATTTCTGGGAAACCATTAGCAAGAAAAGACCCGATTTGGCCGACCGATTTTCCCGATCCGAGCAGTGGTTTCTTCTCCAGTACAATGCACGGTCTCGTATTGCTGCACTGAAAGGGTCAGTAAGGCATCACTGACTGGAGTATTGGCGAGACTTCACTAGAACGCGCTGCGAAAAACCCAGACTTAGCGTAAAGTGTTTTATGGGTATTTCCAAAAGTAAACTTGTGGTGCTGAAGCTGCACGGACTTTCTTGCATTATTTGTAAAGGTTACATAATATTATGATAATGCAATTTTTTGTCCTACTAACATTTCTGCCATCACTTGAAAAACACCTAACCGAACGAACCGTGTTTCCAATCTGTAATTACTTTGGCAGCCAGGAACAGAAGACAATTCTTGGCGATATACAAAGCAAACCAGATTACTTCAGAATGGTAACAAAATTCGTGGCACTACATTATACAGACAAGCAAGGATAATTTCACAAAAGCTTTCCTTCATTACTTCGAAGAAAGCTACTCACCTTTGAACAACTATACCATAAACAACAATCAAACGTTTGAAAAGTAAAGTACGTCAATAATTTAAAAATTCAGAGATGAAACACCATCCAATATAACACCTTATGAATGTTAGAAACCCATCGTTCTTTTTCATTTAAATACTGTATGTGGAACATTATAGAAATGTTTGTAAGAAATGAATTATTTTAATGCAAATGAATTATTTTAATGCAAACACAAATTTAATAATCAAAACCGGTTTTCTACACAATATTTATTCAATAGCCACGATTCAAACGTCGCGGCAGTTATTCCCCGCCAAAATATGGGTTATTCCGTTAGCAATACTATAAAATCAGAAGTCGTTGGTTTAACGATGCAAATACGTTTCTATTACCCGAAAGTGTATTCACTTTCTAGTTTTCGAATGTTGCGAACACCGCTCATTGGAACCTTTATTCATAATTCACATAGTTAAGTTTAGTGAAAAAGGGTGGACGGAATTCTGCAACTCAATGAATTTGCATAGATTATTCCTCCCCGACATACGTCACAAGCAGTTTTTCCTACGCCCGAGGATAAACAAATGAATATGTATTTTATAATTCTTTCATCTTTAAAATATTAAAACGTAACATTATTTTGTGCCTCCCTCGTCAGAGCAGGATTATGGCAACATCCATGTTCGCAGAGTCGCAGAGTCCGCTGTGGAACCGGCCCTGCGTGGCAACCTGCGGTTCACTATTTCAAGACATTTTCCGCGGATAAAGTAGTGGATAGCGGTGCCATCAGCATCGGTGCCAGCAAAGCGACCTTACTAACGGAGGGATGAGCCCTCCAAGAAGTGCTCCCTTCCGCTCCCCTTCCAGCTCTACTCCCTCTCCTCGCACCCCAGCTCACTCGCTCTCTCGTCGATCACCCACTCTCACTACGCGTACTCACCCATTGACCCCTTCCGCCCCTCATCCTATCGCCCCGTGGCCCCTAGTCGGCAGAGCTGGCAGCGTTCCACTTCTTGTGCGAGCCGAGGAATTCAATTTCCGTTCCAATCTCACGCCGGGGACGGCCTCTGGACGTCCGCAGAGGAAGAACGGAACACACCAACTGCGCCGCGGCGGCACATGGCTACAGAGGAGTCGAGGCCCGGCTGCCGAGATCAGCACCCTGCTAATAGCACGCCACCGCGGACGGGCTCGCATCACCACCACCATCACCACCCTCGCTCCCGCTCGCGCACCCCCGATGGGCACCTGGACAAGTCGAGTTGAACAAGAATCCAGCCCGGCATTCAGCCCAAGAGATGCTGGCACGTGATATCGAAAAACACTGTTTCTTTCGTCCAATCTCATCCATGTGACGTGCGAATACGTACACAGCGGAAGCGTTTCGGCCATGCGTCGTTTCTGGAAGCGTGGGAGAGAGCGTGGTTTCGCTGACGGAACGGGAATCTCGTGCGTCTACGCGTGCGTTTGCTTCAAATGTAAACTACGGTGGGGCAGAGTAAAGAACGTACATTTACTAGTAAAAATAGACTGTGTTTTTAAATCTATTTATTCACTTGTCACCATCGCGTATAGCAAAGGAGACTTGGGTCGATTCCCGATCAGTTGGACTAACACTTTCAACAATATGAATTATAGACATTCACCAAGTCAAATATGAAGGTTTTGAGATGTCTGTACCGATGATATCTGTTCTAGCACTACTAAGACAATTTTTTTTGAGAGGAGGGAGGTACTCCGACAGAGTGTTTGCCTGCATTTGGGCTGAATTTATTGTTATCTTACGATAATGTTTATTTCGTCTTTATTGTCTTTTGTCAGAAATAAAGCATTCCAGCATTGAATATTAAGAGAATATGAAAATTGAAAAGTACACTAAATTATATTAAAAATTTTCTTCGGCCTAAAAAATAAAATACAGGCGTTACAATAAAATGTAAAGTAACTAGTGGTGCTATAGAATGGCACAGACTTCGTAGTAATGTTTTCTCATTTCCTTCGTGAGGACTTTACGGTCTTGCTCCATCATTTTCCCAGCTGCCATCTATCGTCACTCAAAGTACCTTTTTTTAAACATTTTCTCTTCTTCGGTTTCCTAATTATAGAACCGAAATACTACTTTAAGAATATTAAAGAAGAGTAAATCCTCGTCCTAAATATAAATTTTCATTGAAAATATCAAGCTTTTTTTAAGACAATGGCAATTAAACATTACTGTAAATAAGAAATTTGAAGCTCTTTTTCACAGAAATGTTTTTGAGTTTTCGATAAATTTCATTTAAATTCATTGGAAGAACTTCCACTCACAAATGCAATAATGTATACAAATCGATGGAAATGTGCATATTAACATTGTGAGATGTATTAAAAAAGAATACATTTTTGTAATTTTGAAAACAAAATGAATGCAGCAAAATGAACTTTAAGTCATATTAAACTGCAATCAGTACTATCCATTAGAAAAGTGTGAAGAAAAAATTTGCAGCCATTTTTCAGAAAATGGCGTTTGAGCGTTTCTGAAAATGCGAAGTTTTGAGCTCATTTTTAACAGAAAACTGTTGAACTTTCGAGAAACTTTATGACATTATTAAAGCACATGTACTTATAAATATAATAATCTGAAGAAATCGCTGTAAATATTGCCGACGCGAGAGACAAGTCAAAAAAATATTTTTTTGTAATTTTTGAAAAAAACAAAAGAATAGTAATATGCAATAATATGGCGTATATGTCATTGTATAACGTACTACATTTAGCACTACCCCTACGAAAAATTTGAAGAAAAACGTTGGAGTCGTTTTTGAGAAAATCTTTCTGTTAATTTTTAAAATTGCAAATATTGCACGCTCTATTGCATGAAAGCTAATAAAATATTCAAAAAAATCTACATGACTTTAATGAAAGAACAAATTTCATTTGAAGGAAAAATATGTCTTCAGTTGTATAGTTGCATGGAGACGCCCAAAAAATTCAAACTTTTGCAATTTTCGAAAATTCAGAGTTAACCGTGAAAATTGGACCTATGCTACTTTTATAAGTGCATTTCCCTCTATTCTTACAAGAAATTGAAAGAAAATATTTGGAGCCGTTTTTGAGAAAACCGTGAGAATGTTCGGAGGCCTTCATGAAAGTAAATTTTAAAGAATCTATTTCAAAATCTCGAGGCTTCGTCTAGAGCCAGATGGACGGGGGTTTCGTCATTTTCGAAAAATCCCTACGCATGGTTTAGGAGCTACTAATGTTTACAGAAAGACGGACGGATGGACGAGCGGATGGTCGGACGGACGGATGGGCGGACAGACTGACGGACGGACGTTTAAAAAAACACTTTTTCGGTATCAGGGGACCCCAAAACCTTTATTTCCCTTGAAATCTCGAAATCGATATTCCGCAGCATACATAACTTTCTCTATACTACGTGTATTACTCCTATGTATATATACGAGAAAGTAAAAATTCGTGTGATCAATGTAGGTTGCTTAAAATGTTTGTGACATTTTTGTGTGGTCATCGCTAAATTTTTCTAGTATCCAGGTCCACCTTTGGGAATCGACCGGAAGGAGGAGTCGCAATATCATCGTAGGGAATCCTGATTTTTAAATACTCAAAATTACGTTCATTTTCTGTTATTTTATCCTTTATTAAATAAATCCCTTTGTGTGGCCACAATACTGAAATTCATTCAACCCATTGAGTGTTAAATGAAATTATTATTTTAAAATTCATTTGGTATTCGGTTATTATTCATTATGATTAGAAGTATTTATCTATTTATTTATTTAGTCCAAAATAGTCAAAAACTGTATGTGACGTATGGGGGGAGAAAATCATCTGCGCACGCTTTCCTGAGTTTCAGAATCCCTTCACAACTATTTAACTATTAATAGTTGAAAGATGAAAAAATAATAGTAATAATAATAATAATAATAATAATAATAATAATAATAATAATAATAATAATAACAATAAATTAAAAAAGCGAGAGATTAAGATTTTAAAAACTAGATATTTTCGTTGCCGAATTATAGAAAACTTATTTGTAACGGTAAACGAACGGATTTGATTTTTCTCTATTGCTAACAAATAAAACTTACCCTAAGCTCTACTACCACTACAGGCAAAAGGAAAGCTCAACAAAACGTGCGCATAGGGAAACTACATTTACGTCCAGAAACAAATCAAGGAGCCATCTCAGCATTTGTTCATTGGATCAGAGAAACTGGACAAAAACGCGATCGAGATGGGGGTCATTGACCCGGAAACCGAAGTACATTACTTGTTACAGGCATTTAAGTCCTTTTTTAATTATACAATGCAAATGTAAACTAATTCATTGTACTATATCATTTTTTGTTAACGTAAAACATTATTTTTCTTTTTGACTATCAGTATAGTTTCTAATTGTATAGAAACAGTTTTGCAGCAGAAAAGATTTTACTTTTAACTTAAATTTGTGTACCAATTTTAATTGTTTAATTTCATCTGGCAATGCGTTGGAAAGTAACGTGCATGTATTGTATGTAGGTTTCTTGTAATGAAATGTTGATACTGACACTTGATGAACATGATTTCTACGTCGAGTGTTGTTACTATAAATATCAGTATTACATGAAAATAGCAAAATGCATTTTTTGGCAAAATGCCTTTTTGTTAGTTTTATTATTTCATGACTTTTCACAATATGAATAATTGTACTTCTGGAGTTGTGTTAGTAGATTGTAATTTTACCTTTTTTGCGTAGTTTAGATTCTGATGCCTATTTTTGCCATTTTGTATTAATTTTGCTTTACTCTGTCTTTTAGTTCATTATTTTTCTTTTTCTCTCCTGCACAGTGGCACGGTTGTGAAAATGAAAAACGGTGATACGAGTCAAGATTTTTGATTTTGTCATTGATGTCGACTAGCTTTGTTCGCTCACGATGAATCCCATCTTACTTTTGAGTATGGCCTCCGATACCTCCGGACAGCTTTCTGTGTATGATATACCATTCCCAGTGTTGGCGATTACCCAAGTGCAAAGAACGAAAAATATTTATTTTTCAGTGATGCCATTTCAAGGTTCAAAAAGGAGTCCACAATATCATTTCGAAGAGCCAGAGTCGCA